>JAMKCH010035447.1:0-25476 GCA_023653785.1 Ophioderma brevispina
GGAGGAGGTCAATTGGCATTGTTCAAGGTCAAATGGGGTTCAAAAATAGGCAAAGATGGGATTAAATTGCTATAAACCTATCTGTTTGTGGTAGGGATAAAGAGAGAAAACCTTGGTGTTTTTGTGGTCAACATTTATTGCCGAACATTTTGATGAGGTTCATTCAAGGTCATACGAGGTCATCCAAGGTCCAAATCCTTACATGTGGTAGGAGGATGAAAATTGGTGGGTGTGGTCAACATCAGATAAGCAACAAATTTGAAGGTCATCCGAGGTCATCAAGGTCAAATTACTTTAACATGTGGTAGAGGATGAAAATTGGTGGGTGTGGTCAACATTTAGTGCCGAAAATTTTCGAAGGTCATTTCACGGGCATACGAGGTCATCCAGGTCAAATCACTTAACATGTGGTAGGAGGATGCAAATTGGTGGGTGTGGTCAATTCAACATTCAGTACCAAAAATTGTGAAGGTCATTTCAAGATCATCTGAGATCATCCAAGGTCAATCACTTTACATGTGGTTGAGGGTGAAAATTGGTGGGTGTGATCAACATTCCGGTCCAAAATTTCTGAAGGTCATGTGAAGGTCATGAGGGGTCATCCCAGTCAAATCACTAAATATTTGGTAGAGGATGAAACTTGGTGGGTGTGTCAACATCATTGCCGACAATTTTTGGAAGTCATTCAAGGTCATATGAGGTCTCCAAGGTCAAATCACTTTACATGTGGTTGGAGGGTTAAAATTTGGTGGTGTGATCAACATTCCGTGCCACACTTGTGAAGGGCCTGTAAGGTCATGAGGGGTCATCCAAGGTCCAAATCACTACATATGTGGTAGGAGGATGAAACTTGGTGGGTGTGGTCACCCTTCATTGGCCGACAATTTTGAAGGCACTTTCAAGATCATCCAGGTCATCCAAGGTCATCACTTTTACATGGTGGTTGGAGGGTGAATTGGTGGTGGTGATCACATTCCGTGCCAAACTTTGAAGGTCTGTGAAGGTCTTGAGGGTCATCCAAGGTCAATCACTACAATATTTGTAGGAGGATGAAACTTGGTGGGTGGGTCAACAATTCAGTGCCGAAAATTTTGATGGTCATTTCAAGGTCATGTGGGGGATTATTTCAAGGTCAAATCACTAATCATGTGTTAGGAGGGTAAAACTGGGTGGGTGTTGTCACCATTCAGTGGTTGACCGTTTGGAAGCGCATTTCAAGGTCAATTTTGGTGGTCATCCGAGGTCAATCACTTCGGAATGTGGTAGGAGGATGAACTTGTGGCCGTCACATCTGCCCTGGATTTTAAAATTGTTGCTGTCTTGTTTCTTCAGCTACTGCACTGGGCGGGGGACCTTTTTCTTGTTCACTTTTTATCTCCCTTACTTAACCGCAAATTATGTTAACAGTTAATATAATCATGTTTGCACATTCTTCAAATTAGACAATAAATTTCGCAGCTTGATATTTACCTTGTGAAACACCCAGCTGGAATGGTGAAGGTACAATTAAGTTCTCCATTATATGCGGAATCCGCCCGCTGTTCTCGCTATATTGCTATGATTTTAGTATTATGTTTCCGCTTTACAAGCGAATCAGCTACAAGCATTAAAACGTGGAATTCACACTTAAGTCACAAAGGAGTTCCTATGGATTCCCTAACAATTTGTTTTCGCGCTGGGCCCTTTTCGCGGGTGACTTCCTTCATCTGACTTGCAATGCGCTTCTTGTCATACAAAAAAAAAATCAAATCTGGCCACGTCCGTTTAGTCAATATGTTGGGGCGTTTGTCTCCCCGCAGTCATCTTGAAAATATTTTTTTTTAAATCGAACAGAGCCCATTTTTCCTGATATGTGCACACATACATGTAAGTCAACAATGATTACACACAATAAAATAATTAACCCTTTTGTGCTGAAAACGGATTTATTGCGGACGTTGTAACCATCATACTTCCTTTTCTATGGGAAAATTACGTTTATTTTACAACACCCGTAAAAGACAAGATTGTCTAAACTGCAAGTTTGGTGTTAAATAATTCTGCTGGGAGTAGATATCAACATAATAAGTTTTTCAAAACGTTTTTAAATTATTGCCCTTATCCTTTTTTTTTTGCCTAATTTGCGCCTGTTTTGAAACCAACTGTTTTGCCCCATACTTTTGCAGTCCAAATAACAATGCATATTGATTTGAACGTATTTAAATCAAAAGAAGAGCACTGGCCCTAATCTGATAAAAATCTGATGAAATTTTGCGGGCACCCATTGCACGATCGGTAGGCTAACTGCTTGACTTGCTTACATTTTTTCATATTTCCTATCCAATTAATAGCTGGGCTATCGCAGTTCGCAATCACAGGCCATGTAACGATGAAAAAATGCTATCGATGGATTCCTTGTAACTAAATATGTTGTTTCTTCCAGCTCATGGGCCCACCTCGTATTTATCACCATCGTGTACTTTTTGATCGAAAGTTACAATATCCGTAAAGTACTTTACTCGTAGTAGCCTAAAATAGACTATAATACTCCATCTTTAATCTATTACAGGGCGTGTTTGTTGTATACTATAAGCACTCCATTCATTTATCCTATTACAGGGCTTTTGTTGTAACGATAAATAACTCCATGCTTTAATCGATTACAGGCGTGTTTGTTGTATACTAAATAACCGCCATGCTTGAATCTATTAGCAGGGCGGTTTGTTGTATACTATAATAACGCCATGCTTTAATCTATTACCGGGCGTGTTTGTTGTATACTATAATAACTCCATGCTTTAATATATCTACAGGGCGTGTTTGTTAGTATACTATAATAACTCCATCGTTTAATCTATATACAGGGCTGTTGGTTGTATACTATAATAACTCCATGCTTTAATCTATTTCAGGGCGTGGTTTTGTTGTGGCGGTGTGCTGCGTCTTTTTAGATTCTGAGTTCAATGAAATAATTCAATATACATATTTTAATGTGGGCAAGATACAAGTCCATTTGAAAATCAGTCGCCATCAAATGGTTGCACAGATTCTCATTACATAGACGTTTACAGCGCCAAAACGGACGATTCATTACAGCAATGACGGGCGGAGGTCGTTGCTCATAAACATAATCCATTAAAATGTCCAAAAGAAGCCAATGAGCCTTCATATACAGAAAATTAAAAGAAAGTAATGTTTTACTCACCCCAAATATTATAGGCCATGGGATCAAAGGAGAGAATATGCTTGGAGAAAGGAACTTTTGTTACGCATATCGGAGAGTAACTGATTTCTGCACAGAATAATATTATACCTTTCAATACTACGGGGTAAGTCAGTCCAAAGTTAAATTTGTTTTGAAAATTAAATAAAAAATATTTTCAGCATGTTTAGAATTCAATCAGAATCCTTTCAAGTCAAATTTCAGCTCAATCGGACATTTTGAAATTTGACCTTTACCCCTATGACCTTTGCCCTCGAAATTATTTGCATCATGCTTAGAATGTCATAAGGATCATTTGCAGGCTAAAAATTTCAGCTTAAGCGGAGCTTTTGAAATTTGACCTTTGACCCCTGAATGACCTCCAGTGACTTGTTATGGAAAATTTAAAACATACATCAGTGCAATTACAGCAATGTACTACTTGCCTATTGCAGATATGATTTTTTTAAGATATTTTAAACTCAGCCGGAAATGCCCCTTTAAGGACCTGTATCGGCCATTTCATTAAGTAACTTTGGAGGGGGTGTCAAGCTACAACACATACATGAGTCACAAGTTCATACTATGAATCTGTAAACTATCATTTTAGGTGAAATCAAGGTATTTGACACAACCTTTGAACCCAAATGACCTTTGATGAAAAGTTCATTAAGTAGCGTTTGTAGGGGGTGTCGAACTACACCACATACATTGGGGGGGTTTCACATGATCATACAATGAAACTGTAGGAGAAGTATCGTTTTGACGTTTTGACAGAAGAAGAAAGCAAGAAACCGTACAGAAGAAAACAGTCGAATTCCTCGACGGTGTAAAAGGAATCTGAGTCCTTGGTCCGCTGCATACTGTGTGGATTTACTTATAAATAATAGCCTTATCTGCTCGAGGCAATGTACCATCGTGTATTTCCCTTGGTCACTGATATTCAGAAAGGAATTGTGATGGCATTTTATGAACATGTGAAACATTTACGATTAACATACCCATTAAATGCTATAGAGTACTATTTCAAGAGTAATTTACTAATTTTTTATTTTTGGGCTAACGTATGATATCAAAAACATAACAATATGTCCACATTGAATCCATTGACTAATAGTCGGTTTGGGAATTTAAGTTGATTTGACATTTTACCACTTAGCCAAAACGTACCACTCCCGCGTCGGTAGTTATCAATTAATGCGGTGAGCGCTTTCCTATAACAGGGTGTGAAACACCAATACCAAAAAAACCGGTCGTCCGTGCATGGCGCTGACATTTTTGAATGCGTGTGCACGGAATAATTATCATTGTGTGTTGGGTTCGTGTATACACAGACATACTGGGTAATGTCGATACAAACCGATGCCGCCAAACTGCTGCAATGCGCGTGTTACGCCTCGCCTCTCTCCCTCTGCAGTGTGTTGGGTGCTATGGGTGTTAAATTTTGTCCTACCCCATGGTTCACACAACGAAGGAAATGACACATCTGCCGTCTTGATTTAAATAAACCGCCTCAATGTACATCTTTTTCACCTAAGCCGCATTGCATTATGAGAAAAAGAGATCTGAGCACAATACCAGTACACCTATTTTTGACACCTGGCCCACCCTCTAACACTACATTTAATTGTATCACTACCGATTAGCCTATGCAAAGCGGCACCCACAGTATGTGGAAGAAGCGAGGCAGCCATTGCTTTCTATTGTTGGTACTCTAGGTTTTCTTTGTGGTAGGCAAAAACATCGAGACGGTGAATTTCTAAAGATTACTAACGTTTTTGCCTCGCTATCTATATAGAACCTCTTGTTTCATAACCTAGGAAATTATAACTTCGCCCGTCACCGCCGGTGCTTTGTTCTTTCTTAGTTAGTGTTTACACAAAATAACTGTATATACAATCAACTTACTAGACGTATTTTTATCTCGGTTTCACTATTTCATTTGAACTCAGGATGGAAATATGTTCAAACGTCAATGGGTCGAATTATTTACCTCCAGTGAAGCCAACAGAGTAGCGCCAATGCCACAGGTTAGTATTCGTATGGTTTTATTTTTTTATTTGTTTACTGGTTTTTATTATTCATTATTTTATTATTTAAAACACATAAAATACATGTCCTCGTTAAAAAATAAACAATCAAGAAAACAGTAAAGGTAACTTTCACAGGCTCGCAATTATCTAATTAGGACTGGAAATTGTGTCATGATGCTATTGTTTCTGTGTCAGTTCCACATGGCCACACTTGGAGTAACACGTCTAGACTGATGCACAAAACAATGATTTAATGTTTCATCAGGATTTCTAATCGTGAAATCGAAATTTGTTAGAAAACATACCTCTATGATTCGGCATCCTTGCACGTTTGATCTATTTTGATACATGACCCTAGTCTAGGGAATATTTGTTTGTTTGTTTGTTTGTTGGTGGTGCTTATATTCCTTTCCCATGGCGGAATGTAAAAGGGATGCCATAACAATTTAATTAACCCTCGTCTACCCGAGCCATTTTTTTGTAACAAACACTCCCGAAGGTGGGGGGGTGTGATTTTGCTTTACTGAACATCCGATCCTGTAAATTTTATCCCAAGTATACTGATAGTTTCTTCATTCCAATTGGTACTAAAAAAATAAGTACCGACATCCCCATCATGACCTCACCATGACGTCCATATGCTGAGGAAAGTACTAAATACCGAATGATAGGGTGGAAAGTTGGCAGAGCATCCTGGTTCATTTACCACCCGCTCTGGTCGGGGCTGAATCTTTTGATTCCCCGCAAGACAAAGAAATGTGCTGGAGACCGAGCTGCCTTTTTTGGTGGCTGCTCCTAAATTGTGGAATACACTTCCCACTAACATTCGAGTGTTGAGAGCTTCAAGATTCTGGCAAAACATACTTTTTTTCAACTCTCATATGAATTGTTAATGTTCTTTCATTCTATGTTTGTTTTTTGTTTTGTTTTAAGCTCTTTGTAATCCACCACTGAAAAGGCCTCTATAAATCCGGTTGTTATTTATGTTATTTCGCATTAGCGAACTCAAACATCTTATAGCACTAAATACTCTCATTATAGAACACTAGTCACTTCCCATCAGGTAGAGTAAAAAACTGCGTGGAAAATCTGAGATTCCTACCTTTTCGGCGAAAATAGAATTTTTCCCCTATTTTAACGTGTTATGGAAATTGGCTGTTTTTGCTGACATGCTAACCTTATGACGTCATTGTGGACGTAAATGCAAGCATGTTGGTACTCAATTTTGGTATCAATGGAAAGAGGAGACATAATTGTACCAAAATCAAGTGTCCTGTATATTCCTTTGTTTGTTTAGGCTGTGGTACTTCTCTCCCTATGAGAGGGGTTGGTTGTCACACCCCCCCCCCCCCCATCCTGATCCTTATATCTTACCTATACCCCGTGGATGTTTTGTTTTGGATGAAAAGGAGGAGGAAATGTCAATTGACAATTACGTTACATAATTTAGCACAAACAAATGCTTCGGTAGACTGAAGGTTAATTTCGTCACGAACTCCTTCCAACAGGCCAATCGACCAAAAGTCACATTTCGGAAAATCGGCAATTGAATTTTTCGAGAATTAAATGACTTGCATATCTAAAATTTGAAACATTTTAGGAAAATGATTTTTGGACATTGAACGTTTCTTCATTTTGATCGCGCTTTCCATTCAAGTATCCTTGTTTTCCGTTGCAAAATTTTATTACAAGTGATGGGTCTGTTTGCAAAACTAATAAACGTCCCTCTGTTTCTATGTCCCAAGGAGACGAATGCACAGTGAGCTGTTTGGCTGTAACTCAAAAAGGGTCGATCGATCGCCTCAGGCCAGTGTATTTCAACATGTTTAACCTACTTTTGCCTAAGGAGGGCGCTAGAAATGACTATGCTTTTGTACGTTTTCTAAGGTGTCATTGTTCTTACAGGCAAATAATGTGCCAGGTGAAGATAGAAAAGAGGAATGATGAGGTTCTACAATTTTATTTTGTATTAGAATTGATTTAATCAAATATTATATACTCATGTAAATATAATAAATCACGCTATAAATATACAGTTAATTTGAATGGAACCTGTAAAAGATGGATTTCACGGGGTTTTGTTGGAAGAATTGCTGCCAGAATTTTCTTGTAAAATTTATAGCATTTTTTTCTGGTACATTTATACTTAATCGTATATTGAAAATTCCATAATACGAATGTAACGATAAAGTTGATTCTCGAAAAAAATAAAAACATTAAAAAAAAAAATCAGTTGTAGTCGTTTTATCCGACTGGTAAATCGGACTAAAATTTATAGTTTTTTGCTGTATTCCAAATTGTACATCGGCCCCATGTGTAAGTACACAAAGGACATCCAAAGCGTATGTCTAGCGTTTGAAACCCTGGTTTTGTGATTTAATTGGACCATAATACTTTCATAACTTAAGTGAAGAAGTTGTGATTTCATCTGTTTTATTGCTTGCCGGTGGCTCTTTTCTCCTTTTGTCGCTCCACTCCTCCCAGATCACTAGTTTTATCAGAATAAGCCGTGTTATCTTACTATCAAGTCATTTATATTTGTATTACATTTACGAGGCGTTCAGACTAAAATCACTTTACTTCTAATGATCGACACATAACAACACGTGTTTATAATGATTACTGTTATTTTCAGTACAGTTAAACTAAAAACACCGCTTTAATTATCATGGTATCTGTTTACATTTATATTTATAAATTTTCATTAGTTCCAGGTCACTGAAAATAAATACAAGATTCATGTAGGCCTATTATCTTTCACGTACGAAAACCATAGGAGAGTATATGCAATTAGGGTCAAATGACGTATCTAAACTCGTAAAAAATAAACGACTTCGTATTGTATATCAGAACCATTTGAAATGAAAATTGATACTCCAATGGAATATTAATAAATGTTTGTCATCAACAGATTATTGCTAGGATGTTTCACCTTTGGAGTCATAGCACTCTTAGATTAGTATGCTCTTATACTTCGTTGTGAAAACTTTGCTCTGAGTAACAAAAAATAACCATGTTGAGGTTAAGAGGCAGTTCGCCGACAAGACTTCTGACGTTTTATTTTCAATTCAAATTGCCAAATTTCGATTAACAAAGGGGTATTTATTGCAAATGCAGAATGATAATTTTCTCATGTTAAACTCTTTCGTTATTGGAATTGAAAGGAAATAATTTCCCCTTTATCTAATCAATATCGCAATCGGGTTGCCATTCAATTTAAATTGAATAATGTTCAATGAGTACTCTTTTAAGTTACCATTAATCATGTATTTAATTGAGATGGCTGAAAATGTGAATTTCTACATGTACTCAAAACCACATTATTTTCAAAATGTTGTTTAATTTTACCGTTTTACACAGTAAATTATAAGTTAGTGAATTATTAATCAACAATTGCTGGAACTCTAATAATATCATTAGGGATTTGTTCAAAATATAGGAAAGAAAAAGGAAAAAATCGAAAAGATTGTGATGTTCTTTGTTTTTAACCATTGCATTATTGATCCTTAAAAAAAAAACCAAAAAAACAAAAAACCCCCCCCCCCCCCCCTCACCCCCCCTCCCCCCTCCCCCCCCCCCCCCTCCCTCTTCCGCCTCACCCCAGCCTCCCTCCTCCGCCCCGCGCCCCCCCTCCCCCCTTCACCCCCCCTTCCCCCCCCCCCCACCCCCCCCCCCCACCCCCCCCACCCCCCCGCCACCCCTCCCCCACCCCCCCCTCCCCCCCCTCCCCACCTTACAACAAAACACAAACTCCCCCCCCACCCACTCCCCCTCCTCCCCCCCCCCCCCCCGCCCCCCCCACGCCCCCACCCTCTCAACACGCCGCCCCCCACCCCCTCCACGCGTTCCCACCCCCAGTCCACCCGCCCCCCAGCATAAAACCGCCCCCCCCCTCTCCCCCCACCTAACTCCCCACCCTACCCCCCAACCCACCACCACCCGGGCCAGACCGACACGACCACCACCACAACGCCCGGCAACGAACGCAGACATTATGCTCCGCGACTTAAAGAACGACCCACGGCGTCACACCCCTAACGTCGCGCGCCCCTACCCCCACCAACCAAGCCTCCCCTATACCCACTGTCCCACCGCCGACCACGCCCAACACCCACTACCCGCGGGACACCCACTCACCCACCACGCCGCCCCCACTTCCCCCCCCCCCCCCCCCCCCCCCCCTCGCCCCCGCCACACGCCACCCCCCCCCGCGCCACCCCCCCCACCCCCACCCCCCCGCCCCCACCCCCACCCCTCCCCTCCCCCCCCCCCCCCCCACCCCTCCCCACCCCCCCACCCTGCCTCCCCCCGCCCCCCCTCCCCCCCCTCTGCACCCCTCCCCACCCCCCCCCCTCCCATCCCCCCACGCCGACGGCTCCAAACCTCGCCACGAAATCCGACCGCCCCCCCCCAGGCTCGCCGCCCCCCCCGAGCCCCCCCCCCCACTACCACCACCCCCCACCCACCAACCCCCCCTTTCGCACCCCCGGACCCCCCCACACCACCGCATCCCCCCACCCTCCCCACCCGCCACCTCGCGACGACACCTCCTCGGTAGGTCGCCAACCCAACGCCTCAACGCGCTGAAGGATCGGCACGCTCCTACAACCATCCCGCGCCCTCACCTTAGTCCCCATTTAGGGCCCCCATCCCACACGCCGGCCCCCGCAACCCCGCTTCCCGCACGAGGGCACCGCTAGCACGCGACACCCCCCCCAACGCCCCCCCGCTCGCGACCCCGCCTTGCCCGCCCCGCGCCCCCGGGGCCCATCCCCCCCCCCCCCCCCACCCTCACCCCACCCCCACCCCCCCCCCACCCCCCCCCCCCCCCCCCCCCCCCCCCCACCCCCCACCGCACCCCCCTCCCCCCCCCCCCCCCCCGACCCACCTCCCCCCTCCCCCCCCGCCCCCCCACCCCTCCCCCTCCCCCCCACCCCCCCGCCCCCCCCCCCCCACACCCCCCCGTCCCCCCCGCCCGCCCTCGCCCCGCGCCCCCCCCGCCCAACCCCCCGGCCCCACTTCGCCTCACCCACCCCCCCCCCCCGCGCCTTCCCCCCCCACACGTACGCGACCTCCCCGCAGCCACCCGACCGGCACGACCAACGGCCCGTGCACTCTACCTCTGCGCCCCCCCCACACCCCCCTCCCACAACACCCCACCACCCCACCCAGCCCCCACCACGTTGCCGACGGACCGCCCCCCCCGCCTCAGCCACCTCCCACACTCCTCCCCCCCCCGTCCTCCGCCGCTGCGCCCTCGGCGCCGACACCTAAGAAAACCACCCGCCCCAGCCCCAGGCCCGACAGCCCCCGCCGCCCCTCATGTCCCCCCCCCCCCCACCCCCCCCCCTCCCACCCCCCCCCACCCCCCCCCACCCCCCCACACCCTCCCCACCCCCCGCCGCCCGCCATCCCGCCCCCCCCCCCGCCCCTTACCCCCACCCGCCCCCCCCCCGCGCTCGCGGGGACCGCCACCCCCCACCCCACCCCCCCCCCCTCTCCCCGGCCCCCCCCCACCCCCCCCCTCCCCCCTCCCACCCCTCCCCCCCCCCCCCTCCCCCCCCCACCCCCCCCCCTATCCCAGTGCTTCCACCCCCCCCCCCCCCCTCCCCCCCACCCACCCCCCCCCCCCATCCCCCCCCCCCCCCGCCCCCCCCCCCACCTACACCAGCCCCCCCCCCCCCCCCCCGCCCCCCCCACCCACCCCACCCAGGCCGACCCTCGCTCGCCCCCCCCCCCCCCCCCCCTCCCCCCCCCCGCCCCCGACCCCCCACCATCGCCCCCCCACCCCCCCCCCTCCCCCTAAAAAAATAACCCCCCCCCACCCCCGCCCACCCTCCCACCCCCTACTCCCCACCCCCCACCCTCCCTCTCAGCCCCCCTCACCACCCTGCCTCGCCCACCCCCCCCCCCCCCCCCTTATTTTTTTTCACCCCCCCCCCTCCCCCCCCCCCCGCCCCCCCCCCGCCCTCCGCCCCCCCCCCCCCCCCCCCCCACCCACCGCCCCCCGCCCTCTCTCCCCCTCCCCTCCACCCCAGCCTCCCCCCCACTCCCCCACAAAAAAAATACCCCCCCCCACCCCGCCACCCCCCACCTGCCCCCCCCGTCCCCCAGACCCGCAACCCCCCCCACCGCACCGCACCACGCCCGCGCACCCCCCCTGCGTACGCCCACCGCTCGGGTCCCAATACCCACCCCCCCCACTACCCCTCGGCCCCCCCCGCCAACCGCCCCGCCCCCCCGCCTACAGCTACCCCCACCCAGTTCCCGAATAGACCCCCGCCACGCACGGCCCCAACCGGACTCCCCCCTCCCGACCCCCTAGAGCCCCACACCGCGGCGCCGGCTGTGCACCCCCCCCCCCCCGAGGAAGCACCACCTCCCCGACCCTCCACGCCTTCCCCAGCCCCTCGGCCTCCCAGATCCCTAAGCCCCGGACCCTACCACCTCATACCCGCTGCCCACCTCAATCGCCCACGGACCCCCCCTCCCGCCACCCCTCACCCCCGCCCACCCACCCCCCCCCCGCCCCCTCCCCCCTCCCCCCCTCCCTCCGTCCCCCCCCCCCCTCCCCCCCCCCCCCCCCCCCCCCCCCCCCCCCACCCCCCCCCCCCCCCCCCCCCCTCCACCCCACCCCCCCTCCCCACCCCCCACCCTCCCCCCACCCCCCCCTCTGCCCCCCCCCTCCGTCCCCCCGCCCCGCCCGCCCCCCCGCCCCCCCCCACCCCCTCTGCTCCCCCCCCCTCCCGCTCCGCCACCCCCGCCCCCCCCCCCCCTCCCTCCCACCCCCCGTCCCCCCCCCCGCCCCTCGCCTCGGCGCTCCGCCCCCCCCCCCCCCCAGAGACCCTCCGCACCGCCCCCATCGCGCCCCGCCCTCCCCGCGCCCCTCCTCCCCCCTCACTGCCCCGCCACACCTAACGCACCGCTTCGGTCCCGACCCCCGCGAAGTCCCTCTCCACGCCCCCCTACCCCCCGCCTCCACGCCCGCCGGCGCCCCCCACCTCACACCCAGTCACAGGCGACAGCCCCCCCCGCACCCCGCAGAAACCCTCCACGAGCACCACGGAAGGCCCTGTGCGCCCGCGCGCTGGCCCCCACCACCACAGCGCAGCATGACCCCCTCCACAATCACCCCAACCCCACACGACTCCGACACGCTCGCCCCCCACTCCCATCCTCCCACATCCCTCCCCCCCCCCCCCCCCCCCTCCCTCCCGTGCCCCCCCCACACCCCCCCCCCCCCCCCCCCCACCTCCCCCCAGCCCCATCTCCACCGGCCCCCACCCCGCCCCACGTTCCCTTCCCGCCCCCCAACGCCCCGGCTTCCCTCCTCTACCGCCCACCACCACTCTCCCCACCCTTCAAAAACACTCTTCACTTTTGGGGGGGGGGGTTGGTAGCACCCCCTTCATGGTTTCCCCGGCTAGCTAAAGCTCCCATTTTTGGTGCCAGATTATTTAATGTAATTGTCCATTGACATATTTCGCTCCTTTTTATCCAAAACCAAACATCTACCGTAGTATAGAAAGATAAAGGTGAGTCCCAAGAAAAGGTTAGGAATATCACAGATTTTCATGATGGGAAATTACTAATTTTATATAATGAGAGCATTTTAGTGGCTATAATAGGGGTTTGGGTCGCTAAATTGGTGAAATATCAATTTCACCCTATATTCCTTATTTCGCACTTTATCAACATCCTGCGTCATAGTGACGTCATAATGGTGACGTCATAATTGGGGTGTTGGTACTTATTTTGGGTACAAATGGAAATAAAAACGCTAAGCTATCCTTTGGGACAACTGTTAAATGTTTGTTTTCATGTAAAATAACAGCGTTTTTGACTGGCAGCTGGGGCTCACAACATTTAAAATCACGTTTTTTTTACAGTCATTTGCACGTTTCGAGTCCCTATTTACAGTTATTTGCACGTTTTGAGTCCCGGCTAACAGTCAAAACGCCGTTATTTTAAGAGCATTTTTAACAGTGTCCAATTTATATGAAATCGGATTCTCATCATTATGCGCAGTTCACACTCCATTAGAAAAACGTTTAATTGTTTCAAAAATGGCTCGGGTAGACCAGGGTTAAATTTGGCTAGCAAATTAATCATGTAAAGTAACTTTTAAACAGGTACGCCTATCTATTATGAACGAGAATCAACCTGGGACCCTCTGAGATTAAAACCAAAAATCCTAATAACCACATAAACTATGCTACCTTAAAGGGAATATATAAGAACATTGAATATATGTATATCCAACCTATTTTTCCTTTCAAATTATATATTGTAACTTAAAATGGACAAATATCATACCAAAACGTGAAAGGGTCAACAGAGGTTTTTTGAACTTCTATAAAATTGAATGAATAATAGCTACTAACATTGGTCTTGTTTATGTCCTTTCTGAGGTTAAAACTTATCTTTTTGTTATAACTTTAAATTCCCAACTTAGCTGATTTGAACGTTTTACTTTATTACAACTTCACCAATCACTGAATTCGCAGCACAGGTGAACTGTAATTTACTAATTGCACATACCGTAACTTAATACATAGTATGTTTGTGTTATCCTTCTCAAATGAATACGGTATTTGTGAAAATATTCTCATTACGTATATTTTGCATCATTACAACATAAAAGATCCTTTAACTATTATTTCTAAAAACCAATCATAATAATAATAACATAAAACTCAACTTGCGCTATTCAAACTGATAAACGTAAAGGCCTCATTTTTTGCCGGATCGTCGCTTAGACATTCAAGACATGGTACAGGACACATGGCAGCGACAGCATATTGTTTATACCACTACTACTAACATGCATCTTGTAATTACGAAATAACGGGCGCTTCACAGTAAAAAAAATGTTCCAGTGAAGATAGAAAAAGATGCATGGATTGATGGGGGTTCTACAATTTTTATTTTGTATTAGAATTGATTAATCAATATTTAATACTCAATGTAAAATATATAAATCAAGCTATAAATGTACAGGTAATTTAATGGAAAACACTGTAACAGGGGATTTTTTTTTACGGGTTTTGTTGGAAGAATTGCTTGCCAGAATTTTCTTGTAAAATTTATAGCATTTTTTCTGGGAAACTTTAGTACTTAATCGTAATAATGAAAATCATAATATGAATGTACGATAATGTGATTCTCAAAAAAATTCGAATACAAAGCTCGAGTTGTAGCGTTTTAGACGCTGGGTAATTGGAAAAAATTATAGTATTTTGCTGTATTTCAATTGTAGCATCGGCCCAATGGGTAAGTTAAACACTAAGACATCAACGCGTATGTCTAGCGTTTGAAACCCTGGGGTTTTGTGAATTATGGACATAATAACTTCTAAACTAAGTGGAGAGAAGTTGGATGTTTTGTTTTATTGCTTGAAGGTGTATATTGTGATACTGTTGTAGAGGTAAAAGGAATCAAAGATCACTAGTTTATCAAGAAGAAAAGCTTACTTACTATCAAGTCATTATATTTGTATTAAATTTAGAGGCGTTCAGACGAAAATCACTTTATATTCTAATGATCGACACATACAACACGTGTTTATAATTGAATACTGTTATTTCAGTACAATTAAACTACAAAACAACGCTTTAATGATATGGTATCTTTACATTTAAGTTATTAAATTTTCATTTAGTTTCAACTGTCACTGAAAATAAAATACAAGATTCATGTTAGGCTTTTTACTTTCAAGTAAACGAAAACCATAGGGAAGATATATTAGCAATTAGTGTCAAGATGACCGTAATATCTAAAACTCGTAAAAATAAACGACTTCGTAGTGTATATCAAGAACAATTTGAAAGGAAATTGATACTCCAATGGATCTTTTAAATTTTTGTCATCAAAACAGATTGCGTATATGTTCACCTTTGGCGTCATAGCACTCTTAGAGTAGTTGCTTTTACTTTATGTATTATTTGACAAAACTTTCTTGAGTAAAAAAACTAACCATTTGAGGTTAAGATGGAAGTTTGACGACAAGACTTCTGACGTTTGATTTCCCAATTCCAATTGCCATATTTCTGATTATCAAAAGGGTTATTTATGGAAAAAATGCAGACTGATAATTTTCTCATGTTAAAACATCTTTCGTTATTGGAATTGAAAGGAAACTAATTTCCTGTATCTACCCAATAAGCGTAATCGGGTTGCATGCAATTTTATTGAATAATTTCAATGAGTAATCTTTTAAGTTACCATTAAGCATGTATTGTAATTGAGATAGCTGAAAATGTGAATGATAATTTGTCTACATGTACTCAAACCACATTATTTATTGCGCTTCTATTTAGTAAACACAAGATAATTATCAAAGTTAGAGAAAAATTTTAATCAACTAAGTGCTGGTGGAACTCATAATAATATCATAGGTATGTGTCAAAATATAGGAAAGAAAGAGGAAAAGAGGAAGGAAAGAAAAACGAAAAAACGATTGTGGATGTCTTTGTTTTACATTGCATTATTGGATCTTCTTAACACTCGTCTACTTGGGGGTGGGGGGGGTGGTTGTTAGACCCTTCAGGTTTTCCCGGCTAGCTAAAGCTCCCTTTTTGGGGCCAGCTTATTTAATGTAATTGTTCATTGACAGATTTCGCTCCTTTTTATCCAAAACAAACATCCACCGGATATATGAAGATATAAGGTTGATCCCAAAGAAAGGTTAGGTAATATCACATTTCATGAGGGAAATGACTAGGTTTTTATATAATAGAGCATTTTAGTTGCTATAATAAATGTGTTTGGGGTCCGCTAAAAATTGTGAAATATCAATTTCACCCAATATTCAATATTTTCGCACTTTTCATCACATATGACGTCATAGTGACGTCATAATGGGATTTTTGGTACTTATTTTGGTACAAATGGAAATAAGAAACGCTAAGCTATCCTTTGGTACACTGTTTTAAAATGTTCATTAAATAACACGGTTTCTTGACTGGCCAGCTGGAACTCACAAACAGTTAACATCACGTTTTTTTTACATGTCATTGCACGTTTCGAGTCCCTATTTACAGTTATTTGCACGTTTTGAGTCCCGGCTACAGTCAAAACGCCGTTATTTAAGAGCATTTTTAACCGGTGTACCAACTTTAACATGAATCGGATTTCTCATAGTGCGCAGTTCACACTAATACCAGAAAAAACAAATGTTTTCTTGGTTTAAAAAATGCTCGGGTAGACGAGGTTTAATTTGGCTGTATTAATCAGTAAGTAAACTTTTGAAAACAGTCGAGCGACCTATCTACTATGAACTAGCAATCAAACCTGGGACCCTCTATATGAACCCATCCTAATACCCACATACTAATGCTACCTTAAGGATATATAGAACTGGAATTTAATTATATACATATTTTCCTTGTTCAATTATATATGTAAATTAAAAATGGACAAATCTCATAACACAACGTGAAAGGGTTCAACAAGCAGGTTTTTTGAACTTCTTATAAAAAAATTGACGTGAAAATAGGCTACTACATTGGTGCTTGTTTATGTCCTTACTGGGGTTACAACCTTATCTTGTGGTATAACTTTAAATTACCACTTAGCTTATTTGAATCTTTTACTTTATTACAACTTCAACAATCAATTAATTTGCAGCACAGTGTAACTTGAGTAAATGTTACTATATTTGCACATTTACCGTACGTGTTATACATGTCTGGTTTGTGTATCACTTCTCAATGAAATAAGGGTTTGGTGAAATTATTCTCCTGAAACGTATCGTTGCATCATTACAAAATAAAAATCCTTAACTATTATGCGAAACCAATAAAAAATATAAAAATAAAATCAACTGGCGCGATTCAAACTGATAAACGTAGGCTCATTTTTGCCGGATCGTCCGTTAAACAGTCAAACATGTTAAAGGTACACATGCAGCTAAATGCATATTGTTTATACCACTAGAACTAACATGCATCTTGTAATTACAAATAACGTGCGCTCACAGTAAAAAAAAGGATTCAGAAAAAGACAATACTTGACCTAATTAAAAATAATAAAAAAAGTAAAATACTTTTTTTGCCAATGTTTTCCGAGGCCGTATTAACGACTAATTTATCTAGAGCTCGTATTTTGAACTTTGAATTATATCACATTGTTTACACTATTATGATTCTCAATTATAAATTAATTTACAGGAACAATACTGTAATCTTATTGAAAAATACTGGGAGCAATTTCTGCCAACAAAATCCCATAAACCACTGACTTTTATAGTTTGTTCAGTGCAAATTCACTTGATATGTACAGTTAAATGCATTGTTTTTACCAAAAGTAACTGAATTTTGGTTGACATTTGTGTTAGTCCTAATAGTAGATGTTCCGTCAGGAGTAATAGTTTTTTTAGGGTTCGAGTTAGGTTGCGAGTTCGAGTTGCTTTTAGAGTTCGAGTTAGAGTTCGAGTTGGCTTTTAGAGTTCGAGGTTGCTTTTAGAGTTCGAGTCGAGTTGCGTGTAGAGTCAGTTGCTTTTGGGAGTTCGAGTTTCAGTTACTTTTAGGAGTTCCGAGTTGCTTTTATAGTTCGAGTTGTTTTTAGATTTAGAGTTGCATTTCTCGAGTTAGATATAAAGTTAGAATGCTTTTAGAGTTTCGAGTACGTTTGGTTATTGTGTTGTGTCTTACAAGAATAGGCCCATATCCAGTTTTGATCTACTTTTGTTAACTTTTACAGAACTCACTAGACTATATATAGGGAGTCCAAAACAAAGGTCACGAAAAGTCAGGATGTTAAAGCTTACTTGACCGCAGAATAAACATGACCTACCACTTTAATACGACAAGAATACAGAATAAACCGCAAGGCGATTTTTTCTATGCGCATCACATTCACAATTACAGATATAGCTGCGTAAGACGACCATATAGAACGGGTGCAAAAGGAGATATAGTCCGACAGGATTCATAGTCCGTGCTCCATAGACGACAACAGAATAAAGCATGAAACTAATGTTGCGTGAAGAGTCAACTGAATCGATTGCCTATTGTTCACCATTGTAGTCGGACTGTGGGCCCGGTGGACTATATCTCCTGCCACACCGGCCGTCGCACGTACATTCAACGCGTACACATTAAAACATGATTCTGATAGCTAGCTCTTATACAGTACAGATACGGTCCGTTATTTTACTCGGCGTCACTAAAATAATGACCCCCTACTTCGACAACAACAATAACTCCCACCGACACCTTATACTCCCCTAAACAGACTAAGATGCATTTTGCAAAATTCCCTATTTCTGACTGAAAAGTCAATATAAGCCCTCTGCGAAAATGGGATAAGTTAAAGAATAATCGCTTTCAATTGAATGTTTAAAATTCAAAATTTTGAATTTTTGCGAACATCTAAGACAAACGCAAACTATAAACCGTAACATAGCTGCATCATAATCTTCTCTCAAATCAAGTTTTCACTAGAGGAGTTTGAGGCCTTAATACAAAAACATTTTTCTTCAATCTCATGGTCCATGAGTATCATTTCTGTAACTACACCTGCCCCAAAAAGTATCATCGGCATGTTTTTTCGATCGTAATTGTGGCCAAAAGTTAGACCCATTTTTGAAAAGTTTTTCGAAAATTACATGTTATGTCTAGTCTTGCTCTGTTCATTTTATACCTGACTTGTAAACAATCGCGCAGAAATTGGCTGAGATAGACGCCCGAAAGACGCAAACCCCCAAAACCAAACAAGTTGCAGTTTTGGATATTTTTGCAAGGGTGGCAGTGTACTGGGACACGAAAACGTGAACCACAATAATATTGCAAGTAGTCTTTTCTTCCTCGCTCTTCAGATCGGAAAAACCTCTAAACCTCTATTGGTGTAAATAAAAGCAATACCCACAGATACAGAAAAGGAGATCCCGTTCTGCCTATACCGCCTGACCAAATGTTTGTCCCCACAATACGCCGCGAAAAAAAAAAAAAAAAAAAAAAAAATTGGGGGTATTCGTGTTTTTTACCGAGAACACGCTAAAAGAAACGAACAACAGTCCTGTTGTAGTACCGTGAAGCACTTAGCTAACGCAACCGATTGGTTGCGTAAGATTTTGCATGGCACAAATATCGAAAGGTGCTCGCTGTGTTAAAATTCCGCCTTCCCGGTCACATTTGTAATGGTTTATAGAGTGGGCGATGTTGTGGGTCATAAATAATTTCCCGCATTGTACTTGGTTACTCTTTTATATATTGTGTGTATGATGAGAATCATTAAAAAAAAAACCAATTATGATGAAAAAAAAATGTTTTCCTTTCTCCCTCACGTCACCCAAAACATATATTACAGTTTGGGTATACATTGGATTGATTGAGCCCATATTATTGGTTGTGGTAATAGTTGCAAATAATGGGTGAGACGTACCGAGGCCAATATTTTAAAAACTCAAAACGAGACCATTATATATTGGGCGAAAATCATCCCATTTTGGTTTGAAATAGTAGGTAGCAAAAATGTGAATTAATTGGCCAGTGTTGTGTTTTAAGTGGGTCGACCAACATTTTGAAGACGTTTTTTTTGTTCACTCACACGTTCAAAAGGACAAACATTTCCAAGCCTTAATTTATTGGATCACGAAGAAATTTGAAATTTTCTTCTGATCACAAAATCTCAATTTTGATAGAGTAAGTGTGTGTGGTGGTGGGGTGGGGGGGTGGGGGGGGGGGTCGATGTTGTCGATCGGGTCACCAACCTTTACTAAATTAAACATGTAATTCTAGAAAGATTAATAGGTGTTAGATTATAGCCCACTTGCCACAGAGCTTGGAGGATTTTTTTTTCAAAAATAATATCTTAATACAGATAGAGCCAATTAACAATCGCCCCCAGCAGAGCACCACTGTAAAGGACGTCCGCATTTTTATAATTAAAAAATGGTGTATACATGTCTTAAATTCTAAAATATTAGGGTAAATATTGTATGTATATTTTACGGGAGCCGAGCCGTCTTTTTTAATTCTTGTGAAATGCAATGTCTTTTTTTTAAGATTTTTTAGTTTTTTAAATATTATTTACAGATGTCTATACACTCCCAGTTAAAAGCAAAACGACATCTAATTTGAAATAATGGCTGACTATATAAACCAGTTATCTTCTTCTCCGTAAAAACGGGGAATTTACGGGTATTTCCGTAATCCTCCAGCCATTTTTTTTGTTTGTTTTTATACAGTTTTAAAAACGTCGTTGTACAAAATCTTTTGTCTTGTTGGGGAAGTGTCACTGGCTGTTAAAGCTTTTATGTGATTGGAAATACTATGAGTACATTCACCAAGTTTCACCTAACTTCATAATTGTTTTTAATCATTAGGGCCTTATTATTTGGGAAAACTCAATCTTTAACGTAGACCTACAGTGTAAAATTAACCTGAAATGTATTTAAAAAAAAGGCAATAACCGTATTTGCGGTATTTGGAAATCGCCAGAGTGTATTTTATGATAAAATTTTGTCAGGCCGATTATTAACTAAACCGTCGCTCTATTCATTTAAAATAATGGTCAATAAGCAAATAGACGAGGGTGAGTGCTAATACAGAGTGCATAAAAAATATAATTTCACGGTAGTAATACAGTCATCCATTCGGTCAACAACCAATCGGTAATGCAAATTTTACAGGTTTTGATTTGTAGATTTTTACAACAAACTGTAAAGTTTATACGGGTACACAGATGTAAAAAAGTCCTACATTAGTGGGCGTCCCAGTGGTTTTGTTTTTAATTCTATACGTGTGCTCAAAACTCCTGTAATACTTAACGAATACATTTAGTTTTTTTTTTAAAAATCATGATTTTACTTCTTTTTTACAATATACTGCGCTTTTATACCGTATTTTGTTGGCAGAAATGGACGCCGTATACTGTAAAACTCCAATTTTTTCAACGTGCTGTGTGACAGGTCAATTCGGCAACAAAACCAATTCGGCAACACAATTCGGCACCACCAATTTCGCACACGCCGATTCGGCAACACCAATTCGGCCACAAACCAATTTCGCAACAATAGTTTAGCCCTCCTTTTACCAGTCTTTTTGTAATAAAAAATACCAGTGAAATTCTAACTTTTTAATACCAAAGGAAAAAAAGACTTATTTGGCTTGTTTATATCTGTTCCCTCCATTTCCGGTAAAATTTTGGGTTATTGTAGTACTTTTATGATAGTTATGATGCTGGTTTCTTTCTCCAGTCGTTTTTTGTAATAAAAAATATCATTAAATTTCTAAATTTTGAAACCAAAGGATAGCACATTTTCCTAAACATCACAAAAAATCATGTATTTGGTATCTATTGTTATAAACTATTTGGTGTTTTTAATCCTACATTAAAATAGTTAAAAGGGATTGTACACACTTATATACTAATCCCCTGAATTTTACAAGTTAATACATTACCCACTTTTTAAAGGACCTTGCGTTAATCGCTGCTTATACTTTCCCTTTATTGTTACAGATTAATTCTTGCCAAAATAACTTGTATATCGTATTCCTTGCATTTTTTGTATTATTATTTTTTTTTGCATAGTCTTGAAATTAATGCTAAATGGTATTTGGCTTGGAAGTTATGAGCTAGGTCCTCATCTTCACAACACGGTATCCTGGAAATTACAAGTAGGTTCTTTTTTTTGGGGAAACTTCTTTTGATGTTGTGTTAGTTGGACACGGACACTCAATTTATATGGTCCTTTTAGGCTTTTAATTAACCCACGCAATTTTTTAAATATTTTTAAGACCGCACCAAATGTATTTTTTTGCATTGTGCTGTATGTCGCGAAGGTAAACGTTTATTTTTTTTTTTTTTTTTTTTTTTTGTTTCCATTCGTTTGTAATTTAATATCAAATTTAACACATCGTTTTTGCAGTTGGAACAAAAAAGTACCTTCCCAAAATGGAAATAGGGCGAATCATAGATTGCATATGTTTCAGTATAAGATATATGGCTGAATTGGGTAAGAATATTGGTATAAGGAATCACAAATGTTGCAACCATAGAGAACTACAAATCATGAAAAACCACACCCTCACCACTCCCCATGAAACAACACCCACACACACGGTCAACAACATACCATGTCACATACACCACACTCGCGCGATGTAACTTTCATTGCTATATGAATCAAGTTTAACATACGGGAGTATAATTGCTCAAATTTGTCTACTTTTTGATTACAAACATTTCTTCAGGTGCGTATTATTATGTAGGGCCTACATTGCAGAAAATATATCAACCACCTACTGCTCCGAGTTTTAATTTCAGCAACATTTCCAGTAAATCCATTGAGATCAAGTTTAAGATATACGATCAGTTTTCATGTGAACCCGGCCTTTATCGCTGTTTTTATATATTTCTCCAAAATCCCGATAATGAACTATAAAACCAACAAAACAAACAAAAAAAAAAAACCCGACGGCGTTCGAAATTATAAACGACTTGAATTCACTTCTGTCCGTTAGCATTAGACGCCATTATAAATAACAATACAATCGATGAAACTAAATACATTACATAGACCCTACACCCCATACCACACATGCAACGGGTTCCCGTTCCCACACTACTAGCAACACACACCCAACGCCAACACCCAAATAGGCCCTATTCATTGCTCACTGTTTTTAAGGTCAAAAAAGCAGTTTGTATCAGAAGAAAATGCAATGCGAAATGTACTTTTTTTTTTAGAAAAATGCTTATGCGAAATGGCTGGATTTTTTTCTTAAAAATTTTTTATTGCATCCTTATTTGACCCCACTTTTTCATTTTTTTTCGGATTTTTTAAATCTCTCAATTGGGTAAAAAGCTAAAAACAAATAATACGCACAGATCAAATTTTTATACCGCTGTCATTTAGGTCCAATTACTGTGCACACTTTCATACTGTACCAGCAAGGGAGAAAGAATGCCCGATTTTTCTTATCACCCGCGCACTTTTAAATATATTTTTAACAAAGTTGATGTTTATCATCATGCAATTTCTGTACGGTACCAATTATATTCCCACATACTCTCTATGATGGTAAACAAACGACTGAATATTGTCACCCCTCAAAAGAGTAAAATGAGTGGGTTTTGTACTTTCCCAGTGCAAATTTGAATTAATTCCTCAGAAGTTGTCCTTCATTACGCCTCCCCTTTCACTAGCCATTTTCGTTATAGGCCTACAGCTCGTAAGTCTCATAAATCCTCAGCCGTGTGTTTGCTTCCCTCGATCTCGCTCCCTCAATGTATTTTCATCATTATATTTTTCTCCTTTTACTGTTGTCACCCAGCTTTAACTGTGTTGTCTATTATTTCACTCATGTATCATCACATGCCGCCTTTCTCTCCTTCACATTTTGTTGACTACTGCTTGCGGTAAAGACAGCCACAAGAAAAACCGAGATGTTTGTTAATAATGCTATACAACATTTACTATATTAAATTTATTTGGCAACAAGGTCCATAATAAGTGACAAATATTTCCATTCCAATATATGCCGCATTTCACCATCTTGTATATATAGCGTATGCCTACATAGCACATTTCACCCGATCCATATGCTTCAAGTCTCACTATCCAATTCCATTCGATACAAGCTCTGTTTAACAGGTAGAACCCTGCGGACGCCCCATAACCCGAAGATTCCCCCGTCCGAAAACCATCCCGACTTCGGGTCGCGTTCAGGGCGTTTTATTAAACGGTACGGGGCTATAGATGACGCCGGGCCAATTTAATGAACAAAAAATTATCAGTCTAAAAAATAATGATTATCTCATCAAATCCTTTCTTGTAAACACAAAATCTTCGGTTTTCGAAGAAGGATAGGCCCCCGTTGGCCTAAGTACTAGTTCTTGAGTGTGTCAAATCCTCGCGGGCACAGGTATAGCTATAACAGGGGCCCCTTAGCATTATATTTGCAGAAATTCTTGGAAACGGGGCGGACCTGTCTATATCTCGAATAAAAAATGATATCCCTCTCATCTGAATTGTTGCTTATCATGTCAACATACGTGTGCTTATCTAAATGCAATTTGGTCTGCGAAAAAAAAAGGAAATTACAGTAAAATTTGCTTATAATTTCGTGTTTTGAAAGCAAATTACTTATCGCCAATTGTGAGCATCTCTGTGACGCACGTTTATGCAATTTTTAATATTGTGTGCGTAAATTAAAATTTTATGATCCCAAACTCTTGTGAACCTAAAATAAATATCCTTTTTATGTCTGACTTTGGGCAATGTGATTTAGTATGGAAATTGCATCAATGCCGACCTAAATGACACTAGAAATAAAATGTTCGATGGTCGGTGTGGTATTATATTGGCAATCTTCTTTCAGTAGAATCTCTGTCGTCCCTGCATGGTATTTTTTTCCAATGTCGACAAATCCAGATTGATACACTCTTGTCCTCTATATGGAACAGGTTCTTTAGCGAACCTAAAATAGTATAGCACCTTTTGGTTCTCTTTTGGGTTCTCCAGATTTTAAGAACCATTTTTGATGGTTCCATTCTTGAGGGTTCCATATAGAGGACAAAAAAAAGGTTCTAAGCCATATTTCTTCTTGATATATAGCATAGTTGAACATTGCTATTGCGCACGTTTATCATTTGTGTACATTTGTGCGTAAATTAAAATTCATGATCACCAAAACTATTCTCAACTAAAAAAAATGACCATTTCAGGTATAACTTTTGATCAAATCAGAGTATGAAAAATGCACAAAGGCCGACATAAAACATTCATTTACCCACCAATTAATGCGGACCCAATTTAATTTGCAAAATGGACGAATCATGACAAATGTGATGCCGAACCCATATATTCTTTTTCAACCTTTCGTTCCGAAGTTATCTCATTAATTTCTATTTGGATCTAAGATACTGGTTGACAGGCTAAATAGTTGATCCTTTTGATCTCGATTATTGCGCACTTTTATTGGTACGTGTGTGCGTTTGTTAAAGTTAAACGTTTGTAAGGATTAATGATTACCCGACTGTTATGAACTAAGCTCACTGTTACGCAAGGTTTTTAATATACGGAAAATACAATTAGACTTGCCTCATTGTTTTTTTACCATGTTTAATGCACCGTTCTAATTACATTTTATAGGAGAAATGTTGTATTTAACATGCATATTAGCCATTATGCACTTTTATCTAATTCTGTTAAAGCTTCTGGACGTTTGTGAGTGAATTAATTCATATCCAGAAAGCTGAAATGCTTGGTATTTGCGTTTTGAACTCGTGATAGTTTTATCATGGAACTTGATA
>JAMKCH010035448.1:0-61170 GCA_023653785.1 Ophioderma brevispina
TTACGCGAAAACAAAAAAAAAAAACACTCGAAAATAATGCTCTAGTGGTTTATTGATTAATAACATTGCTTTTGGAATAAAGGATTATGTAGGCGTAATCATGCCATACCTGACCTTCTTTGTGATCAACAAAGACTTTCGCCTGTACTGAATAGAGGTCTTCCTCCTTTCGGATTAGCGGCCATCTTGCCGGAAATGGCAAAGTTCCATTCCAAATTTCTAGAGACTTTCTAAATCTAAAGAACGACTTGCATGTTGGATATGTATGCATAAAAGTATGGGTCACACTTTGAATAGCACAAGTTCGGGTATTAAATTGATCTGAATTGCGAATACTACGGGAACTGTAACACCTTTTGTTATAGGCTAAGCATGAGTGAGGTGAAAGACCTCTATTCAAACCTTCCATTAGGTATCTGTGATTTTACAAATCACATTAGCTTGGAATTCATAACCCGTCTTCAATGTATTCGATCGCTGGACATGCGTGTCCAATTGAGATGGTATAAAAAGCATACATACATAAACAGCATTTATAAGGCGCCATTCCAAAAATGATCAAAGCGCCAACGAAAATGACAAAACAAAAACAGAGTCAATATGATGGATATAAATGGGACTTCAAGCCCTTTTTTGAAAAGCATAGTGAAAAGTTTGACATATTGAAAAAAGTGTTAACATTATGATGAAGAGGGTTATATTTTTAATACTTTTGTTTCTAATTCTGCGTTTTTATTGCCTCACGCTGTAGATTCACGTGGAATCATCGATTTTATCGCTTATGTCAGCAAAACATCCCATGAAACACATGAAGCGTGATCAACTTTAGCGAACTTATTTTTATTCGATGTGTTCATGTGTTGATGCTCTCGTCGTGTTTTGCCAATTGTGAGAGTGGTCTGCATTGGAAAATGGAAAAAGTGATTATCACCGGAACTTTAAAGTGCGGAATCATGAAGACCGCAATCATTTAGGGTAAGGAATTGCTCAAGGCAGCGCTGCATGAACATGAAGAACATGAAAGACATCCTTTCATTCAAAATCCATTAACTGAAGCAGGTATGAGAGCGTTTAAACTTGCATTCAAAGGCCTTGTAAATGGCACCATATTCTTTTTATTCAGTTCTGAGCATTACAGAAAACAACTTCACAATTGAGAGAACTTTGCAATAGATCAAAGTAACATCATGAGGTATCTCAAGAGTATTAAATCCAATGTGGTGTTAAGAAGAAAATATAAGATGATATCAATTGAGTTCATGTACGTATTTAATGTTTTGTGTATATGCCCACGTACTTTCCGTTTCACCGACGCAACTTTTATATTTAATACAATCCACTTTTTTCTGTTGGCAAGACACTTTTGCTCAAAGTAGACGCGAAGTTTCCATTGTGTAATTTCTTTTCTTTAGTTGAATTTAAAGTAATAGTCTAAGATAATTCTTTTCTTAATTACTGGCCCTACAAAGTTTGAATTTAAATAATTTGACACCTGTGATGAAGCTAGACATTTGCACCAAAGCAGGTCAAAGATCACCCATTTGCATTATAATGGTAGCTATCTTGGAATTTCTTAGCTTCCCCATCATGTTTTTGAACAACAAGACTTCTTCACAGACTCTTCATGTTCGGACCTCCCAACCTATAGGGACCACGGCAAGCGACTGCTAGGGAGTCTAAGTTCACTCGTGGAGTAAATACAAGGATATCAGGCTTTGAACGAGTTCCATAGACCCTTTGTACATCAAATGTCTGAACCGGTAAAATTAGTACGTGTTTGTTTTTTAATAAATGGAAAGAGAACAGTTTAAAGTTTTTTGGTTTCTCACCTCAGTTGACAAATATCGCCATATCTATCATGCATAGAAAGTGACCTATATTACCATACGATTTTTGGGTACAAATTATATTTGCAGGTTTGTGAATTTCATTTTTCATAAAGTGTAGAATATTTTTATCTATAGCGGCCGCAGCCGAGATGCTTTTCACCATGTAGCGCCAAATATAATATTTAATTATTCATAGTTTTGAACACTGGTATATGACCAAGATAGTGTTGTCGGGTTCATAGTTTTTGTACAAATTAAGTTATGGGGGGGGGGGTCAAAGGTACCCCCTATTTTCAGTATGAAAATTTTGAATAACATGCTCATGTTGATACTGTTTATCACAAATCTGGGAGTTGGTCCCACTATTATATTTTGACCACAATTTTGACACCGAAAACTTTCTATAAAGTTGATAGCCTTTCTTTCCCCTGCCCCACCCCCAATCTTACCCCCACCCCCAATGCTATTTTGAGATTGGGCTGTCAGAATCTTTGCACTAAGTTGCAAATGAGAAAAACAATTATGGTTGCACTAGTGATCAGAAATTATCATGCAAGGAGCATTGTGATTTTTTGTGTGGATGTGTGTGTGTGTGGGGGTGGGGGAGGTGTGCGGTGTGGGAGGGGGTGTTCTTTTAGCAACCGGGAAATAAACCTGACATTTTACTATACATCTGCGGCGCGGACATCGTGTCAAGCGATGATGGTCCACGGTTGTCAACCTCATAGTTTAACCCTAATTTTTAATCATCTTAGGGTAAGGGCAGTGGCGTAACCTGGGGCGCAATCTTCTTTTCTAAAGAAATATTTTACCCCATAATTTTCCTCGGTTGTTCATAGCTTGCTTTCATTTTAGTCATGTGTAATTTTCAAATAAAGGTGACATGAGTGAATATTGGAAAATCGAATATTTGCATGTTTTGCAATTAACATATAGAGGAGGAGCAGGATATCATAGGGGCCTTATTTAAGGAGTTAGTTTACCTCCCACTACAGAAAAGGTTTGAAACATTTAGTAGTTAGTATGGACCCTCTACATTAATGCTAGGTAGGTAGTACTCTCAAATTGTGGTATCACTTTTTCAATAGGGGGCAATTTAAGTTTACACAGGGGTCAAATTTTTAAAATGCTCCAATCGTGTTGAAATATATGCCATATTGTCCGTCTTGTCATAAGGATTCCAAAAATGTATCGTTTGCAGGGGCGGATCCAGGATTTGAAAAACGTCAAAATTACCGGGGGGCTGAAAGGCTGTAACTGGTCCAAAATAGCACAAAATGGGCTGATTTTGCAAGAATTTGCAGAATTACCGGGGGGCGCGCGCCCCTCCGCCCCCTCCCTGGATCCGCGCCTGGTTTGTACCACCTACGACCATTGGTTTTGGAGTTATAGGGTACAAATTACAAAAATGGTAAAAAAGGTCAATCTTAATTTGTACAGGGGTCAACATTAAAAGTTACTCTGATTATATTTTAAATACTTGCAAATTATTGCCTGAGGTAAGAGGACTCATAAAAAGTATAGTTTTGATTATGTTAAATGTTTACTTACGGAGATAAGGGTCAAAGAAGGTCAACACCAATTCGATTATGTTGCCCTATGATCTATTTTGTCCCATAACATGGTAACTATGCATTGCAGATGGTACAAACTATTCCTTATTTTGACACATTAAGCTAGATGAACAACTTCTTTCAATTTTACCAAAATTGGAGCAACTTCTGATTTTGACCCCTGTACAAATAGAAATTGACCTTTTTACCATTTTAGCCATTTTTACCCTATAACTCCCAAACCAATGGTCATAGATGGTACAAACTATACATTTTTGGAATCCTTATGACTAGACGGACAATATGGCATACATTTCAACATGATTGGAGCATTTTAAAAATTTGACCCCTGTGTAAACTTAAATTGACCCCTAGTGAAAAAGTGATACCACAATTTGAGAGTACTACCTACCAAGCATTGCTTAGAAATAAAGGTTCAACATAGAACCCTTTATTGTCCTGTATTTTTCACCCTAAGCACTGCTAAGGTTCTATTAAGAACCTTAAAAAGTTCTATGAAGAACCTTCAAAATTTAAATAAGCCTAGGAATGTTCTTTTTGTATGTGTTCACATATATTTTGAACAGTTAAGCAATGTGAAAGGCAATGATAACCCTTTGGTTCTAAAATATTTTCGTGGCCAAATAAAAATCATTTCTTTCTCTTCTACCAAGAACCTCTGAAGGCTTCTTTATCAAAATACATTTTAGGGTTCCAAGAGTTTTTATAACCTTAAAAGGTTATAAACAATTTTCTTGGCTACAGAACCTTTTTTGGTTCTATAACGAACTCCACGAAGATTCGTTAGGGTTCTTTATAGAACCAAAAAAGGTTCTGTAGCCAAGAAAATGGTTCTTTTATAAGGGGTTAGGGTTAGGGTCAATATTTGATTTTGGTAACATCAAATTTCTTTAAGGAGATGTCGTAGAGATTCTCAAATCATGTTTAGGCATTAGTTTAGGGGTTAGTGCATGGGAACAGTGTAATCTACTAGGATTTCCTAGTGTTTGTAATAGTCTATTAACAATTTATAAAAGTCTAACCTTAAATTAATACAATTGCATTTTTGCAGATAATTGTAAATTGTTTCATATAAAAAATAAAAACCTTTTTTTATTTTTAAAAAATAAAACCCCCCCAAATTTAAAAAAAATGGGATTAGGAGCGATTGATATCCAAAATATGAACAAAATCATCAGTGAACTTCTTATTTTTATTTTTGTACTGGCGTGGATATGCGAACATAAACCTGGCAGTGGTTGGCTTGAAATACGTGTAAATAAAGAACAGGCAGTACGTTTATCGATTCTGTAATTTCTATACGTGGTATCAAAATTCCGAAACGGGAAAATCAAAAACGCGACGGTGAAATCACCAAATTTTCAGACATGAGTGGAACCATGATCAACCGTTTCACCTCAAACAAAACATTATTGATATTGTTTATTCTGTACTGTGTAAACAACAATCAGATGTTAGTGCAGATTTTGAGACGCGTCGCTGTGCTATTTACAGGAGAGAGTATGACAAATTCCTCAAATACTCCATTATTTTCACAAATTGGTGGTTGTTTCACATTAAAGCAGTTATCTGGGATACAACCTTTATCCGATTTATGAGTAAAAAGAACTTCCACAGTTTTTTCGATTCTCTCGCTATGCGCGCTAATCCTTTTAAATCTGATAATTAGGAACCATTATACAGGCAAGTATAACTGATTAAAATCCGAGATTGGATGGGACGTATTTAACAAGTTAAGACATAAAACAAATTTTTACCAGGCCAAATGTGATATTGGTTGAACATTCTGGAACGAGGAAAAGTGATTGAGCCATAAAATAAGTTAATTTTATGAGATGTTTTAGAAGCAAGGTGATCATGCTACCGCTTCATATTTTACTTGCTTGTGGGTGTGCTTTCCAATTGGTGGAATAACGCGAAAAGTAATAGACTTTAAAAGGACAGAAAAAATAAATTGTCTTGAGCCGGACCATAATATGCCCTTGAAGCTGTATAAACATTACCCGGGTGGAGAGGAAATGTACTGATTTTGCAAACAAAGGTTTGACCACTAAGATGTGCATTTTGAGGAGAGTTGAAGAAATAGCGTTTGCTATCGTTTTATTTGCGTTCAAGGTTGTGAGCGCGTGCTAAAGCCAAATGATAATGGGTCGAACAAGTGCTGGACATGTTTACTTCTAGAATGATAAAAAATATACAAAATTTGAGGAGCTTTAAAGTGACAGGAGACATTTTTGAGGATCAAGAATTTCTCTCAAATTGCACTTGACGGTTGTAGACCACCAACAAAGAAAGCTTCGAGTTTTTTTGCTAAAGAAAAACTTGCCTGCTATTTAAACGTCTCTATAGGAAACCAGGCTTTGACGTTCTTTCGTGCACGACAGAAAAATACAAATCATCTCTTATTACAAGAAGACGGCGTATTCGGCTTATTCACTTCAGGTGTGATCTAATACACGGGTAAGTATCCAATATGCAAAAAATCTGGGTTCGCTCTTTATGGAAATGTCCTGCTATCTTTGTCAATGTCATAAAACCTGCATTAATTATATGGCAGATAGAAAGTATAGAAATAAAATATGAATATATTGATTCATCTCATAAGCCCATAAATGAGGAACTTCCAGAGACTCATTAGCTATGCCATAAGAAAAAATTCAGATATACATTGACTACAATTTAGTGTTTCATTCTGTAAAAACAGTAAAAACCAGCAAGAGTGTAATCCTGCCACGAAAAACTAACGGCCTTGCCAGGAATTACAGGTTTCTAGCTGTTTTTTTTTGACACATGGTAGCATTCAGACGTGGTTTAGGCTTGTAGTAGATATTGATCTGACATGTGAGCGGATGTGCAGCTTTCATGTTTGATAAAATGCTGACAGTCATGTCAGCATCCGCGTCTGTTCTGTGGCAGAGAAGTGAAGCTTACAGAGAAGTATATTAGTTGAAATCTTTTTTTTACTAGGCTTGTTCCATGAGGGATGAAAGGCCAGGTATGTCGAACGGAAGATGTAACAGGGAAGAATGATATCATAACAAACGTTGAAGTTGGTCAAACAAGCTGTTTGGATGGTAATCTCTTTCGTACACCGTCCCTGGTTCTGGATATTGCTTCATTGAATGGGCGTTGTCACCGGGTTTAGAGGCAGAATGTGATACATTGCCTTTATCTACAGCTGGGCCACTGAGAGTATGTGCGATTCGTACTGCAAACTGCAGCACAATATTTGCTGAGCCCAGACTACGCCAGAGTGTGGGCGAAAGAGTTTTGGCACTTCAACCCAGCTGACGCCAGCTGACGAGGGATCTGGACTACTTGGATGTGATCGTGACTTGACCCTAGATATGATGTTGGGCACTGCCGGAAACTCAGGTGATTGCAGTTGGAGTCACATTATGTTCTAGCTTGGTCTTTGTTGTACAGGTGGAAGGCAGCTGAGATGGTCTTGCCCACACTAGGGCTTATTCTTTGATGGAAGTAGGTAGCCAGGATGTCCATGTCTTGGCCCCTATGAACCACCAGAGCTCTCCCAGATGCATACCAAAATTTTGCAGTCTTCAGGATAGCGAGTCTTGCATATCTACGCTCAGCTGATGGGTTGGTGGCCATGATAGAGGATATTGAAGAATCACGCCAAGACAGAACTCTGTGGAAGACCATTTTAGTTTCGTGGCCTACTTTGCTGTCAAACACTTATGCGTAAGACGAAGCTGTCCCCTATACCTGCGTAAGGAGACTGACCTGCTTCACTGCGGATTCATGTGGTAAATGAGATCTATGATGGGGTTGATCCGGCCGTGAATCAGTCGCTTAGTAGCTGAAGGGAAGGCAAGCAGAGGGCACGTGAGTGGGTGTGGGGAACATGAAAAGATTGCGAATAAATCGGAGATCTAAAGCATTTAACCAGGTGGACTGAAGGCAACTTCTGTGTGTTATGGCCTCACTTATTATCAATCAATCAATCAAAATCAAACGAAATAAGGCAGAGGGAATGAATAGAGGTAAGGAAGGTTAACAGGGGGAGTATAGGAGGATCGGAAGCAGGACAGAAGAAATGAAGAAGGACAGGAGAGTCGCAAGGGAAGGAATGAATAAGGAACGGAAGGGACTGCAAGAAGAAAGGACGAGAGGAAGGAGGACTGAAGAAGGATATTATGAAGCAAACAGGAAACAGGATAAAAGAGGGAAATAAGTAAAATCAAGAAAAAAAAGCTGCGGAGTTATGAGCATTGAGAGAGTTTGATGATGCTGATTACCGCCCGTCTTCATTCTCGATTTGGAAGAAGAGAGGGAGAAGAAGATTTAAAGTCTTGGAAAGAAGTTTCCAGAGCAAGGTCTTTGGAATCTAGAAGTTGTGATGTTGCAGTGATGAAGGAATATCCCTATATGCATGTAATAATGATGAGAATGAACCGATGTTAAAAAAGATCTTCATACAGAAGATCCTCAGGAAGACGCCCATGATGGAACTGAACATGAGGTGGCAATGAAGCTGTAAATACCATGTATTTTCAGAGTGAGATCAAGCCACAGAGAATTGTACAAGTCGTATAATCTATTTTGAAGGAGAAAAGAGAATCACGACAAATTTAAGGTTTGGGGTGGGGTAGGATCAGAGATGAGAAAGAAGGAGATGGCTCTCGATTTTGAAATCCGCTTACCCCAGGATTACTTTCATTCATCAGCTCATTGGTTGGGTAACTTCAAGGGCCGCTCGATTGCACCTTTGAAGTACCTTGTTCATCGACTCCACTTGCCATTCGGAAATGCTTTCAGATACAGGAAGTAATTGAAACTGTTATACAAAGTTTATAATATCCAGCTACAATTCCTGGGGAATGGAACTCCACGTTTGTTCTGACTCCGATAATTTGATTTTGTTCATTGGCCGAATAATTGAGGAAAACAGTGAATTTTTAACGAAGAAACAGCAAAATTAGCCCTTGATTTAATTTTTGGGTCAATAAAGGATGTTGTATTTTAGCATAATTTATAATTGCCGTTGTTCCTGTGAAAACGATAGGTGAAGATTAGATAAATGTATTTGAAATACAATTCAAGGTACCTGTTTGTGTAAGGACATGTCAAAAGAGCAAAAATGCTTGAAAAATTGGGGTCAAAAATGTCTGTAGGATGAAGAAGAGTACGTTTCGCTGTCGTGGTCACGACCAACGTGCAGTGACTTTGTGTAAATGCCAGTTGCAACTGGGTAATTGGAATATCTGGGATTTAGGTACAGGAGGAGTAAATCTTTCTATAACAAGAAAGCGCAAGTCTTTGATAGATATAATCCGGGATTTAAGGCTATGTAAGATGCATAGGAGGATGAACGGTATCTTTGAAGAACAGTGAACTCTCCCTTCTTCCATCTTCTCGGTAGGATATCACCAAATCAAAGCAGCATTAGACAAATAAGGAAGGACGAGATAATTAGGAAAGAAGTGTTTTGAGTGAATTTTGAGGAAGACATGGGCGGATTTATTTACGGTGATGTCCATTGTATTTGAGAGGAAAATTTTAGAACATGTAGAGTGTGAGAATGCCCAATATAGATTATGGTCAATAATAGACCTTGGAATTTAGTGTCGCAACCCTGATGGATATAAGATGTATTTTCAATTTTAATTTCGATGTTAATATTAGGTTACACCGAGAAATGAAACACAGAAGCAAAGCGAATGAAGTGGCGCAAAAATTTGCCAGGAGTTCGTCCCCCTATCTATTCCAATTCCAAAATCCAGTATTCCAAATTATTTATGTATTCCAAAATTCCAAAGTTTCCTTCCAATTCCATAAGCACTCAGCAACCAGGTAATACTAAACCACTGAGCTCCCCACTCCGTCAGCAATTTTGCAAGAAGGTCACCGCGAAATATACTGGCCTAACTTCACCTTCGAGTCCTGTGTATTGAAATACAAATTTGTAATTTCCAATTCACAATCTGCTATGTATGCACTCTGCGACAAGCAAATACACGAAGTCGCTGAGTTCCACTCCCAGCAATTGCCAAAGACGGTACCGATCTCATAATATAGTCGAAATTCACACTTGAAGGAATTAAAAAAACAACATACATGGGGGGGGGGTAGATTTTAGAAACTTCCAAACAAAACCCAGAAGGGCGACTAGACACCCCGGTGGCAAATAGCGTCGTGAACATTTCATGAAAGCAGGGCGGTTTGCCCGGAAATACAACACCTGATTGGTTGTGGAGGACAATAGGGTACAGCACCCGAGGGGTTTCAAAACATTCGGCAACCAAGCAAACCTAAAGGATCAGAAATCATTTTCTGGTGTTAAATCAGTTATTGCGTTATACGACAGTGCAGCAGCTGCCGCAGTGGCGAAATTTCTAAGAAAGTCGCAGAATCAAAGGACACGAAAGTCTGTTTCTGTGGTGAAGAGATTGTTGATAGTATCAGCTAGTAAAAGTGCAGGATACAATTCCAATTTCTACAAGCTCAAAAAAGCTCTTGAACTGGAGTATAAACACAGAAACAATGGGTCAGGAAATAATCAAGTTACTTCAAAAGAGGAGCATGAACCTAAAACTTATTTCTAACCAACCAAAGGGTATTATAATGTACATGGCAACCAATTCACATCGGCCCAAATATAGGCCTCTATACTCCATGATGCACTATAATCTGAGTTTTGCCATGATCTTAGAGGAATGGGCTTGTTTACACATTTATCATATTTCAGTCCGGAGCTTGACTCAAACACAAAGCTCCGCTGTGAAGATAGTTTTGTGCTGCATGGTTAACACCAGACAAAACGGGTCTGCTTGAATACCTATAAAAACATTGCGTTTGACCACTCAGTTATCCTGCTTGCATCGCTATGTTTAAACATTAATCAAAACTTCTTCTACCACATTGGGTCCTTAGATACCTCTAAAAGTTTTCAAGTCTCCCGACACGTTGCTAACGCCAAACCCATGTATGCCGACATAGTACGCATTTTCTCCAAAACAAATTATCGGATCCCGATGTCAAAGGAGCCACCGCTCCATCGGCTTCTACAGGTTTCGCAAAAAACTTAATTTATTGCTATGTGATTAAAATATCATGTCATTGTCTTTTAAAGATCATTTTTTTAAAATTTAACAATTTTAAGTTTTGTTTAAGTTTTCCTTTGTTTTTTTGTTTGAAAAAAGTATTAAGTGTGCATTTTGATAGAATGGATTCACCCCAAACCCATCTGTAAAGTTTCACGCCGATACTATAATCCGTTTTGATGTGAGGGTTGAAAGCCGTGATTTTGTAAGCCCCAAGATTACGGTGTAAAATTAATATGGGTCGACAAAATGGTTCACATTTTCGTTATTAACTTCCCAAACCAATATCATTTTAGCCCTAATACTTTACAGGGTAAATGAGAAAAATAGTAGTTTTTGTGATACAAAAATTTCGACCACTTCCGATAAATTCTGGGGTCCCTGGGACGGACTATTAGCGATCGGGCCATGGACCTTGATTATAGATTCTAGGTTTTAGGGTCATGATGTGAAAAAGAATATTAGAATCATCAGCAAATAAACAGACTTGTAATTTTGACCAGAGTGGAAGGTCGTTGATGTATAATAAAAAAAAGTAATCGTCCTAGGATCGAACGTGAGGAACTCACACGCAATGGGAAACTGAACTGGACAAGGTGTTTCTTAAAGGAGGCGTGACGTCTACAGAAAGATAACTTCTGATCCCCAATGGTAGCTAGGCCTCTGATACCTAGTGTAAAAGTAGGCACAGAATGTTATGATGCATGTATCAAAGCTAACTTACATCAAGAAAGTCACAACGTGTTAATTTTTTGTGTGGCAAGTTGTAAAGTTCATTAATTGTCAAGACGTAGATCTTTAGGCCTAAAACTGAATTGCTTTGGAGTTAGAAGTTATGATATCGATGAAACTGAAAAACGAGCATAGACCATTTTTGTCAAGCAGCTTGGAGATAGTGTAAAATAGAGAGAGGCTTGTACAGCGTGGTCCAAAATTACACCCTTTTCTTGATGCAACATTATGAAATGTGGGTAGACATATCAACATTAAGAATATTATTAACTACAATATATTGTGGAACCTGGTGAAAACGGCGCGTTGAAAACAAAGCTGACAGACAAATAGCGCCATCTAGAGAAGAAAGGTGAAAATCACTACACACACGAAAGTCTATGCCCTTGTTGGCGATCACCAATTATAACAAACCCATACCAATTATCTGCGCTATCTTTCAGCCATTTGGGCGTTCCTTGACTGCATTCCTTAGTGAACAATCGCAAGTTGTGTTAGCCAGCTCATTGATCCGCCATATTTAAAGGAACATGGCAAATTGATAAAATCTTTTCGCGCTCTTGGATTCTAGGAATAACACCTTTTGAAAATGTGGTGTTAATTACGTAATATGTAGTCAGAACTCCTACTACAAGTTTTAAAAATGTTATTTTTTCCTGTGTGGTACAATACTTTGGTCAGTGTGTGTAGTTGCAGCCACAATTACTACGCAAGTATTATTTATACACAAAGTGCCCATACAGCTTGCTTGGTCGACTATGTGTTTATTACTTGGGAAATGTTGTCAATAGTGCTCTATCCTGGAAAGTAAGATCCGCCCGTTTCATGAAAGTTTATGGAAGACAGAAAAATCGTAATGATTTTCTTGCAACAAATTATTGCTGATCGATAAATCCAATCCATTATAACATTTGACTCAGTCGGTATTCTCTATTTGACATATATTATTTATTCCAATTGAGTTCATCTATCGTAATTAATTTTCCCAATATACAATTAACGAAGAACAAGTAAATGTGAAACATCGAATAAGGAAGTACTCCTGAAGTCGTGATTGCATTAACTAAAAGAGGGCGATCAGTCAAAAACATATTGCCGCTGTCGTGTCGCATGAGAAATTACAGGCTTACTATTGCAAGTTCTTAAATTTCTATTCGTTCAAATTTAATTTTATGTAAAAATGTAAAAGCTACATTTTTTCGAATCGAAAAAACAAAAAAAACAAACACCGAAGAAAGAATATTTCTATACTATAAACCTATTAAAAACAAAAAAACAACCTAAAACAAACAAAAACCAAATATTAAAATATGTAAACATTGAACCTTAATATAATATGTTCAAGTTGACTTATAAGTAATTTTTGGTACAACATTGATGGTAATAAGTAATGTGCGTAATTATTAGAGTTATACTACACTTCAAGTTTAGTAATTTCCTTTTCTGTGTGTATGACGGGCCGTCAGCGACCGGGATCATCCGGGAGTCGGGGGGGGTGGGTGGGTGATTTGTGTTGGTGTGATGTGTTTTGATTGTGTGTTGTTGATTGAGTGATTTGTGTTTGATTTGTTTTGATTGTTGTGTTGTTTTGATTGTGTATTAATCAAGCGTGTCTAAAAATGGGTACAACGAAACCATATTTCGTATTATATCTCAACATAGATAAGTCGTTTGGCTGCTCCAATAAATTAAAAAAAGGACAGGCCTTCCATACATATTTGTTCATCTCATTTGCGTGCTTTCAATCGAGAGATGCAGTCCTGCTGAACACAAAAACGAGCTCGAGTTGTGCACTTGAGTGAAAACGGTGATGGAATTAGTTAAGATAAGTTATTTCGATTTAAAAGAATGAAATTCTTAAAATAAGACCCTTAACCTCATAAGAGACTTAAAGATACGAAACAACAGTCGTTAATGGTGGAATTATCTTCAGTAAGTTATGGCTTGTATAAAGTGAGAACATTCGACATATTATCGTTTGTTAGGAGAGAATCATGACCGTAGAGTAACCTAGAGGAGAGAGTTTTTTATGGTATAGAGTACCTGAAACGCAAAGTCCGACCGACACCTTGATACTTCGCTTGCAAATTCAGTATTACTTAATGCACAAAGATAATGTAGATGCACAAAGGATAGTGCAATATACAATTCTTGGGATTGGAGTGTTTACTTTGGTTGCAATTATATTTTCTGGCATGATCTTAACAGATAAAACAAAATGTAATAAATCAAAGTCCCTTCATTTGAGTGCAATAAATATTGTATTGTTTAGGTTATTATGAAAAGAAAAATAACAACTCTGCCCATGCATACAACACCACAGAATATAGTCCATTGTATTGATAATTACCAATTCCCCCTGTACTGTTATAATCTTCATAACTTGCACTCTTAGTAACTGCTTGGGATATTTTCTCTGCTTTTCGAATGGCACATTTAAAAAACCCATAAAACAAAGCTGTTTGACTCATACAAATCGATTCTTATTTTTACAGCAATTTTAAGCAGTGGCGACACAATTTGACAAATGATATAAGTATGGACATACAAGAGCTATTACCTCTGCAAAAATCAGAAAAATCCATTGCGGGAATCTTGCCATAGGCCTACAAAGGTCAAGATTTGTATGTTATAGCGCCCTATATATGTTAATTCCCCATAGAGAGACGTGTTAAACTAGATTTGTAAGAAAAATCATATTTGCCCGCAATGAAATTTCGTAAAATTTACACAGAATTAAGTCAGTGGTATAAAGAAGTTGTCAAAAGTGTGTCGCCGTTGATATGTTTTGTTTTATTCTGGTTTTGTCATAACAAATGAGACATTTAAACAGCTGTGAAAAATGACGGTAGTTTACCAGTAGCAAACCGTAAATTTATAAATAGTGTGAAATCACATTTAATGATGATTGCTTGTTGTTATTCTGGGATGACTTACTTCAAAGTATAATTGCAGCCTTATTTAGTGCATTTTATGTTGAAAATAGTCTTAGACTATGGGGCATGTCCTTCTATGCTGTTGTTTTGTATACTACATCAGGGCACTGGGGGAAAAGCAAGTGTAAATCCTAACACTTTAGATATAAACCGGCTGTTCCCACCTACAAAAACTGTTGTCATTTTTGAAAAAAATTAAATGTGACCTAAATTTCTTTCCCCAATATCATAGAGACTAGGATACACGACTTCAGCGAACCATGGAGCTGATAATCAGCTAAAGAAATCGGACAGGTATGTGGACGAGAGAAACACTTCAGATCGTTTTCATCTTAGAGTACAAGGCCATTGTTATATTGTCAAGCGGTTGAAAAGATTTCAGATGTTTTGACCTCCCCGATTCAGATTGAGTCATGACGTAAGCAGGTTTTTCATGATGTAAGCACAAAATACCTATCCTCGATCGCAAATAAATAAAATTTGAGCTTCTATAGTGGGTGTTCAATTAACTTGACCGTATTTTGCATCATGTATTCGAAAAGGAAGAAAGACGAACATGAAAGAAAAGTTGCTTGGCAAGCTTTGGACCTGAAAACTGTGACAGAACCAAAATCCGTACTTATTGCTTAATTCCATATCTATTCAATTTACGCCTTTTCAGAAGAAATAAGGTCAACGACCTACATTATAATGTAAACTAATTAGTTATTGGACGATGACAGGTAGTTTGTGTGTTGTGTCATGACCAAATTGCTCAACCTGCATCGTGAGGTTATAATACGTGGTCTTTTCAAGTGCGTGGCAATATTATAACATGACGCTGCACTCCCAGATAAAAGGAATCTGGAGTGCTTTTTTCTCCGCATCCCCGACGAGCGTGAATGGCTTAATAGTTCCATGGTTTACTGGTATCATTGATCAATGATATGGGGGAAAAGAAGTGACGGTGACATTAATTATATTTTCAAGAAAATGTGCCAGTTGTGGTTGCGGGAACTGACGATTATATAATTTGACTAATTTATTAGAATTGCACTTAGTTATATAGCGCCTGATGTAGACTACGGATTCGTTATACGCGTTGGTTAGTTTGATCTAAGCTTCACCGTCTATCTGAACAAAATGCCTATTTGACGGTTAAAATTAAAAGTCGATTTTACGTGTTATTTTAAAAGTCGATCACGTAAGTTTCAGTGTTCAATGAAGCTGTAGGAAAACTATGAAGTATCGTAATACGCAATACGGTGCACTTCCAGCGGTTATCTTTGCCAGTCTAAAATCAAAGAGTTTATTTACTGAAAATAGCTGTTTTAGTGTGCATTAGCAAGCAACCGACCATTATGTTACGCATGTCTGGATGTCGACTTTTCCCACGATGCATCGGGAAAAATCAACTCTCCGAGGGCAATCGGTTGGCGGCGAACCGTAGTGCACATTGCGAGAATTACAAACAGTGTTACTCTAGCGCTACATGCAATGCAAAGGGTGTGCATTTAGGGATTCAACAAGGTGAATGGGATTGGAAATAAGCCTGAATTTCTTATGTTTTATTTTGTCACAGTTTTCTGGTCATGTCAGGAAAATCACGATCTCTCTAGAAAGGTAAGGCCCGTTGTCCAATCCGCATGTACTTGATGTTGCGATGTAATTTGACGATAAGGCGAAGGCTGGTTGTAATATAAAATACTAAGAAACGGATTTGCCGAGTCACGTGCGTCATTCGGAAGGAACGCAAAGTTCTGTCCCTTGTAACTTATCACGGTTCTCCCGAACGTTCAGAGAGAGCCGTATCCCGCTACAAATTGGTGTCAGAAATTGTATCCTAATTGACGACGTGCGAGGCTGTGGTGGTGAAGAGGGTGGACATAAGCGACGAAGGAGTTGTGTGTGTGTAGGACGAAGGCGACGTCAGAGTGGTGTGTGCGTGATGAATTAGTAGTGCTGCGCTACTGCTACGGGGATTCTACGGCAACGTAGGGTGGACTTAAGCAACGAAGGAGTTGTGTGTGCGGCATAGGTGACGTGGGAGTGGTGTGTGCGCAACGAAGAAGTGGTGCTGCGGTACCGCTACGAGGTTCAACGGCGACCCAGGGTGGATCTGTGTGTGGTGATGAATTGAAAGACCCTAAAGGAGCGATGACAGCAGGAGGATCTGGGAGAAGTGAGATGAGGGGCTCCATGGAGGCGAGGCACTAGACCTCCATGGATTCACGGATGTCGTGAAAACATGGATGGTGTTGTGAGCGGTGGTGAGGACCTGCGCACGGACGGGGGTAGAGGAGACTGTGGTTAAGGTGAAGAGCGAGGCGGTGACACATGAGGATTTGATGGATGAGGACCGCAAGTCAACGAGTACTGGACTGAACGCGATGGTAATCGGGATGGCCATACGGCCACCGGAGGCAGTAAGAAAGGTGATCAGCCTAAAGGGCGTTCTAGACGGGGGAGATTCACTATAGAGAACGGTGGGCAGACGACTGATGACGAGTGCAGGAGACGGGCGCTCCCTTAAATATGAGGGTACTGGGAGTATGAGATGCCCGCAGCACGAGGCGTGGTGAAGGTAAAGCAGTATTACAGCATGGAGAACGGTGTCGCCTGAGAGGAAAAGGATGAGAACGCCGTCACCTTTACATATGGACCAGCGCGGTGGCGAATTGGTATCCTCGTTGACGAGAATGCGAATGGAAGATAGCATTACATCACTACGTGATACCGAATAGTGCCGCAGCACAGTGCCTGCCAGCCACACTTGAGATGGAGGCAGGCGAGAGGTTTGAGATATGAAGACCGTCGTCTAGCTAACAGAGAGAGGCGAGGCCAAATTATGAAAAGGTTTTGGAATATGACGGGAAAACACCCTAGAATGATTTCCGGCTTCATTTCGAGGCTTGTAGGGAATACAATAAATGACCTGATACTTGTTGCCAGAGAGTTGCATTGTCTACCTCCAAAGATGTTGACCCCGAGGTAGATGACCTTTACCAAACTGATGTACGTGATGGAGGAGGAGTTTGGGCCGATGGAGTGTGCCGCGAATTTCTTTCAAGAATTGCAGCGGCAGTAGCAGAGGCTGGGAGAGAGTCTTCATGGCTTGGGGTTGGACATAAAGGGACTAACGGCGTTCGCAGACTGTAAAACAAGGTAGAGATTTGCTAGCAAGAGGGGGGGTGCTTTAAAGATTCAATACCAGATACGGTCATCCGGAAAGATCTGTTTCAGGCAAGGCCTGGCACACTAGAGGAAAAAGGAGCGTCTATTGAGGAGCTGAAAGGAACTGTAAGAGAGGTACCGAGGCCGGCCAACGAGACAAGACAGTCAGGGCAACATCGCCTAGCGGATATCGAGGACAGAGCAATGGAACGGCACAGGGATGTTGAATTATCCCCGCGGAGCACCATCCGCCCAACAGGGTCCCCCATTATGCTTTTATTGCCAGAATCCCGGAATCTTTTCACGAGAATGTAGCGTGGCGGTATCATCAAGAGAGGCGCGGTGTTATCGCTGAGACAAGTTGGGTCACATTATGAAGAATTGCCGTTACAGGGGCGTGGTGTGTCGCAGGTGTTGACAGGGACGGGCATCGTTCGTATAATTGCATATGTCGTCTGCGAAAACGAGACCAGTCCAACCCATGGGCCCTGGGGGCCATCCGGCAGGCAGAGGGCCCACCCTTGTCTTAACAACCAAGAACGCATTGGGTGTCAAGGATGTGAATGCAAGGGAGTACAGGGTGGATAGTGTAGGTTGTGGAATGAGATAGGCTGGCGAGAAAAAGGCAGGGAGTGGTTGGAGACGCGCCAATATGTTGAGACGCCGAAGAGAGAGTAGTACGGAGGGATTGTGCGTTCTTTTCATGATGTTGAGGTGAGACAAGGGCAGATGATGTGACTACGCCGTGATGGAATATCTTAAATGGAATGTATTGCTTTCATATTATTTAAGGCAAACGTTGTGGGATAGTGAAATTAAAAGGGGACCTGGAAGATCAGACTACGGTATATTGACCATAGGTTGAGGTCAGCCAGGTTAGGAGACTCTAGAAGGTCCTTTTTAACTTTTGAAAAAATATAGGTATGGCAAAGGAATAATGCAGTTGGGCATTTGCCAGAACTATGCAGGTACTTCTTTGTATGATGTAAGAAAAAAGGTGTTTCAGTGAGACTGGTTGAGTGGTTATTTTTTACCTCACTTGCAATTTTGTTATCGAGGGAGGCAGATGTAGAAAGCAGTTTTGCAACTTCATCCAAGCCTGCACAATTCCATGCATGATTAAAATTTTGTCGTGCATATATAGTTGTTGTATGCCAGTGGTATAGGGCACACCATTTAACAGTGTCGTCTTGGCACAACAGCGCTGACCAGTGTTGAATCATTGTCAAACACTTGGCAACTCTGTCACTGCGCTAGTGAGTTATCAACCAATTATATCCGGCTGAAAGTGAGAAACTCCACGTACACACATTGTCAGATGCGTTGATTCGGAATTTTTTGTACATTGCGGTAAACTGGAGATTGCACAAAATACTTGGCCTATCGTAACGATTTAAGCACCAAAATATCCTAACTAATTGTCTAGTTAAGTGACCAGTCAATCAATCAACTCAATCAAAATTTATTTGAAATTCACATCACAGCAGTTGTATAACAAGATCATAAGCAAGCCCCAAGCCAAGATTAAAATGATAATATAAAGTTAGAGAAAAATAAAAAATTTCATTATGAAAAAGTAATATACCAAAACAAAGCAAATTTTAGCAAGCAAAGGCATATATGATAAATGAAAGTGAAGCTGAGAATATGAAGACGAGGTCACTGCTAAACGCAGGGCGTGAAGGCGCAGAGACCTCTTCTAAGTTCTACAATTATAATATATACAAAATATACTAAACAAGATTTATATTACATTAAGGGACAATACAACAAGGACAGAACAAAACAATCATGTCCAAATAAGGAGGAATAAGGAGGAGGAAGCAAGAGAAAGGAGGGAAAAGAAGGGGAAAGGAAGCAAAGCACGAGAGGAAGGAAAGAGGAGGAATAAGGTAAGGAAGGAATAACAGTGGGAGAGAAGGAGGATGGGAAGGAATGAAAGAGGGAAGGACAAGCGAAGCGAATACAAGGAATAAGGGACGAACAGGGACTGAAGGAGAGAACGTGAGGATAACAGGACTGAAGGAGAGGAATTTGAGAAAACAAAGAACAGGAATAAAAAGAGCGAAAAAAAAAATCAACAAAAAAAGGGTGAGTATGAGCATTCAGCCAAGGAATTGTAAGTACTGATGATACCCTTCCTCATTCTCGATTTGAAGGAAGAGAGAGATGAGAAGCTTTAGAATCCTCGGGAAGAAGATTCCAGAGTAAGGGTCCTTGGATCTAGAAGTGTTGCTGGCAAAGGACAAAGTAGTTGCAGTGATGAAGGATACATCCCTATATCTATGTCATAATGATGAGAATGGGAAACCTATGTTAAAAAAAAAGTATGAATACAGAAGATCGTCAGGGAGAAAGAAGCCAATGATGGAAAACTGAATACATGAGGTGCCAATGAAGCTTGTAAATAATCGTGTATTTGACAAGGAAAAGAAACAAAGGATCTGTGTGTCAAGCCAAAGAAAAATTGTACAGGTCCGTTAATCTCGTTTGAAGGAGGAAGGAATAAAAGAAAGTAAGATTAGTGTTGTTAGGATCACACCAAATCATTAGCAGCATAGACAGCGCGGAAAATGTGTAAAATTGCAATGTCGGATGGAAAGAACGAGAGCATGCTACCCTGGAATACTACAAAAACAAAAAGCCATGCTCTTTGGTTCCTATTATAAATCAATAAGCTGCCCCTCGGAAAGGTTTTTATCAGGGATACACTGTTGAACAGTGCTTCTTTTAAAACCTTGCGTTTATATTTTGTATCAAACACTATCATGGAACATATGTTGACCAATTACTAAATCTGTTGCAAAAATATTGGTGTGTGTTACAGACTAAGGAAAACTTGTCCAGGAAAGCCTACAATTCTCCATAATTCCTCCTCCTTCAAAGAATGACTACTGTGAATTGTGTGGGGAAATGCAGTAAAACTTGTTGTGACAGACAAGACAGTCAGGGCAACATCGCCTAGCGGATATCGAGGACAGAGCAATGGAACGGCACAGGGATGTTGAATTATCCCCGCGGAGCACCATCCGCCCAACAGGGTCCCCCATTATGCTTTTATTGCCAGAATCCCGGAATCTTTTCACGAGAATGTAGCGTGGCGGTATCATCAAGAGAGGCGCGGTGTTATCGCTGAGACAAGTTGGGTCACATTATGAAGAATTGCCGTTACAGGGGCGTGGTGTGTCGCAGGTGTTGACAGGAAGGGCATCATTCCTATCATTGCAATATGTCGTCGGGAAACGAGACCAGGCCAACCCAATGGGCCCTGGGGGGCCATCGGCATGCAGAGGCCCATCTTGGTCTTAAACCAAGAACGCATTGGGTGTCAAGGATGTGAATGCAAGGGAGTACAGAAATCGTAAAGGTGTAAATGTTGGACGAAGTAGGGGGATTATGAAGGGTGGATAGTGTAGGTTGTGGAATGAGATAGGCTGGCGAGAAACGGCAGGAGTGGTTGGAGACGCGCCATCTGTTGGACGCCGAAGCGAGAGTAGATTAACGGAGGGATTGTGCGTCTTCGTGATGTTGAGGTGATGACAAGGGCAGATGATGTGACTGTAACGAGTGATTGGAATATCTTAAATTGAATTTATGCTTTCATATTATTTAAGGCAAACGTTGTTGGATATTGAAATAAAGGGGACCTGGAAGACAGACTAGGTATATTGACCATAGGTTTGAGTCAGCCAGGTTAGGAGCCTCTAGAAGGATCCTTTTTAACTTTTGAAAAAATATAGGTATGGCAAAGGAATAATGCAGTTGGGCATTTGCCAGAACTATGCAGGTACTTCTTTGTATGATGTAAGAAAAGGTGTTTCAGTGAGACTGGTATGAGTGGGTTATTTTTAACTCACTTGCAATTTTGTTATCGAGGGAGGCAGATGTAGAAAGGAGTTCTGCAACTTCATCCAAGCCTGCACATATTCCATGCATGATTAAAATATATTGTGCGTGCATATATAGTTGTGTATGTCCAGTGGTATAGGGCACACCATTTACGTGTCGTCTTGGCACAAAGCGCTGGCCAGTGTTGAATCTTGGCAAACCTTGGCAAATCTTCACTGCGCTAGTGAGTTATCAACCACATCATATCGGCTGAACGTGAGAAACTCCACGTACACACGTGTCAGATAGCGTTGATTCGGATTTTTTTTACATTGCGGTACACTGGAGATTGCGCAAAATACTTGGCCTATCGTAACGATTTACGCACCATAATTCCTAACTAAATTGTCTATAGTTAGCTGACCAGTTTATAATATAGGTTTATTTTTAGAAAAAGACGAAAAAAGGTGAAAATACGATCCATACAAGCATTTTTCTTACCTTATCAGCTCTTATCAGCTGGCTCAATTCTCGATTGCTGCTGTCAAGTCATGCCACACGCCAGGCTTACACGTGAGCTAAGGGATCTTTTTTGTCAGGAACCCATTTCTAACATCAGATTGACCACCTGATTCGTTGATTTCGCGATATCCAAGGTACCGCGAAACCGTTTTTTCATTCCTTGTTCAAGCTAATCGCAGAGCCTTTAACACAGTGTTTGGCTGCTAGGGAGTCCCATGACGTAGCGCATGTCTAAGAATAGCTGGCCAATTAGCGATGCGGATACGGAATAGGTGGCGCTGTGTCCCAGCACTGGAGATACTATGGGAGCGTAAATGGTTTGAGGGGCTACTTGGAAGTAGCAAGTGCATATCATGAGACTACCAGGCCAAAAATAATTTAATTAGGTCCAGGGGTGTAGGGGCTACTCAAATATATATGAATGATACGCCAGTTACGCCACTGGCACACACGTAAAGTATACTGAGCTGAATTTAGTACGGTTATTAAGGAGGGAACATAACTTTAAATCTGGGTTTCTTTAAGCAAAAAATGTTGTAGATAGATAATTTCTTTATTTATTGAAACAAGATAATAAAATATTTGGTTTTTAATATGAAATTAAACATGTTAAACATGATTTGTTATTGTTTATCTTATAGCGTCAGATCTGTGCAATAGGTATCTTTGATACCAACTGGTGACAGTGATGATTTCGGCAAAGACAGATATGTATGTACCGGTGTGTGTCATTTCTGCAAGATAATGGGGCCTCAAATTCGCTTGTGCCGATGGAGTTATACCGGATGATTCCGGCAGAGGAGCGACCTAGGCTAGAGTTCGCTAATACACAGCTCAACCAGGCCGATGGGCGACAAGTAAAGACTTGGGAATATCAATCCTGGAGATATGCGTGGGAAATTACTGTCATAAGCTGAGTGTGCTGTCTGATGTTGGGGATGGATTTCCTGAAACAAACTAGGGTGATAATCGATATTGGTCAACAGCATCTCCGTGTTGGAGGTGAAAAAGTACGTTGATATTTCACGCATGAGCTAACTCCAACACTCAAGGTTGTGGCTATAGAGGATATAGTAGTGCCGGCCATTAGGGTCATTAATGTCAGACGAGATAGGTGGAGAGGGAGCTTACCAAGTAGCGGAGTCGTGCGAAGGAGATCCATAACGGCTGAGGGTCGTAGAGCCGTTGGGGACAGTTCGATATTCCGACGTGTCATTGCTCCGAAAGGTTTTTTCTCCGAACGGTCATTACTCCGAACACAATGTTCTATGGAAGCTCATAATTCCAAAAGGTTTTTGTTCCGAAGGGTCATTAGTCCGAAGTTCATTACTCCGAAAGGTCGTTTCTCCGAAAATAAAGATCATTACTCCGAAAGGTTTTATCTCCGATCAATCATTTCTCCGAAGGGTCATTGCTCCGAATTTTTTTATTCCGAAGGGCCTTTATTCCGAAAATGAAATAAGGGTCATTAACCCGAAAGTTATTTGATCCGAAAGGTTTTTACTCCGAAAGGTCATTATTCCGAAATGTCGTTTCTCCGAAATTTCGGAATATCGACCTTTCGGAATAAAAACCTTTCGGAGTAAAAATCTATTTTTTTTTATTTGAATTTTTTTTCTCATTTACCCTGTGAAATCCTAGGGCTAAATGATGTTTGGTTTTGGATGTTACGCGCGAAAACGTGCCCTATTTTGATCGACCAATATTTAATTTTACATATTAAAATCACGTTTTTTAGGTCTCACATCAAAACAGCTTGAAATTTCGGCGCAAAACTCAACAGATGGGGTTTTGGGGTGAATGGCATTCTATAAAGATTGAAACGTTATACACTTAATCGGGTTATCCCCTTTAACTTTAAAATGATGTCTAAAATTCTGAAAACCCGTAAATGACCTTTAGGAGTAAAAATCATATGAAATAATAAATTAGGTTTTTTCTCCGAAAGGTCGATATTTCGAAAATTCGGAGAAACGACCTTTTGGAGTAATGACCTTTCGGAGTAAGTATCCTTTGAAATAAAAAATAGGATATTTAATTCGAAAGGTCGATATTCCAAAAATTCGGAGAAACGACCTTTCGGAGTAATGACCTTTCGGAGTAAATATCCTATGAAATAAAAAATAGGTTTTTACTCCGAAAAGTTTTTACTCCGAAAGGTTTTTATTCCGAAAGGTCGATATTCCGAAAATTCGGAGAAACGACCTTTCGGAGTAATGACTCTTCGGAATAAAAACCTTTCGGAGCAATGACCCTTTTTAAGATTTCGGAATAATGACCTTTCGGACCAATTGCAGTTCGGATTAATTTACCCATCGAAGAAATAGACTTTCGGAGAAATTACCATTCGGAGTAAATACCTTTCGGAATAAAGACCTGTCGGAGTAATAACCGTTCGGAACAAAAACCGTTCGGAAAAATGACACGTCGGAACATTGACCTGCACCCGAGCCGTTAATGGTGCTCCCACTTTATGATAACGGATTGTTGGTGGCAAGGGATCTAGTGAAAGTTACGACTGTGAGGGAGGGGAGAGAGAAAGGTGGCGGAGTTATTAGCAAACTTTAAGTTGTGTTCTTTAGCTGAGTTTGATATGGGTAGGACGACGAAGCTGCCGACAAAGCATTGATACTTGGAGTGCCCGACCTATTCGGCAGCCATTGAGGAGGTCATCCCCGCAGCAGGGTGAAGAGGTGGAGCGACAGGTGAACGAGTTGTTGGAAAAGAGGCTACTACAGCCTTCGGATAGTGCCTGGTCTAGCCGCCCAGTGGTGTTAATAGCAAAGAGGGATGGCTCTAAACGGTTTTACTTACTCTATCGGAGATTGAACGAGGTTACGATCAAGGACGCGTATCCGTTGCCGCGAATCGAGAATCCTTGGATGCGTTAGGGGCGCAAAGTACTTTACAACTCTCGATTTGGTCTCAGGTTACTGGAAGGTTGAGATGGATACCAATGCTTGAGATAAATTTACTTTCTCCACTACCACACGGGCTTTATGTTTGGAACGTCCTACCATTTGGCCTTTGCAACGTGCCCTCAACGTTTGAAAGATGGTGGATATCAAGAACTTAGTTGTCTCATCTCTGCCAAATTCATTCCATTTTTCTTCTGCGCAGCAAGAAGATTAATCCTGAATTGACCAAAACCCAATGCAGTGGAACACAGTTCTTAATTGTGAGTATACAGTCAATCCATTGTTTACAATGTTCAGCTGCTACTGATACTAGCTGTTGAGTTCAAGAGTCTCATATTTCCATGGCCATGGTCAGTGATATAAATACCCTATACTTGCACTGGTCACGGGCGATAGTGACATCCCCTGCTTGCACTAAATGAGACTAGTCCTCACCAAGCTTTGTATGGTAGCTATGTAACAGTTTTTCTGATTGGTTGGGTCAGTTTGCAAAATTATGCTTGACATATTCCACTGTAGAATGACTTCTATAGCTAATTTATAACCAAAATAATACTTCCAATGTTATAATATACAATTGTGCTACACAATTACATTGTCTGTATGTATATTTTAACACTGATATCATAAACTAATTCATTAAGCAGACTAATATTTCATGTGTGGTAAACAGGCACAACTTTTGTACAGCAATGTATGACAGATATTACTACACAATAGTGATACGGTCTTAATTGCATTGGACAAGAAGTTCCATTTAAAAGGGCAATTATGATAACCTGTAGCTTGGTCTTCCATGCAATGTGATTTTTACTTCAAAACAATACCAGGTATACCACCAAAAATAACATGAAACTGAATGTCTTGAGTTTCACAATAAAGGTTGCTCATTATGATTGATGCCTGGCATATAGTATTCATTGTAATACCTGAATTGCTGTGTACATGTAGCTGTGTACATGTAAAACATTTCAAACTAAAATTGTGTTACAAAACTATTTATTGTTTCATTTCGCAAAGTGTGCACTATTGTTTCTATTGCTATTTCCGTTATAATGAACTGAGATGTAACCCACGTAATATTGTGAGACGTTGAGGTTGAGATTTACATTTTTAATGTGTATTTCTAATTAAGTAAATTAAAAATCAAAGCATGTATGAAAAAAAACATTAATTACTTTGTTATATTCTAAACATTAATTTGGTTGTATATGGCAGGGAAGGATCTAAAGGAATATATAAGAAATGCATCGTAGTACATTAGAATTGAGCTAAGTTTAATCTTTACTATTTCATGGAATAATTTTGTAAAAAGTAACATACACATATTTCTCAAATTCAGGTAATTATCATTGTTTGAAAACACTAAAAATAAATTAAAAGTATGAAAAATAAAAGTATAGAGTAAAACGCCTTATTTCAAAGTTTTGCATCGACAGCTGTATTTTAATCAGCCAAATCTTTGGAACCGAATGTGAGTTTGCAATCATTTGAAAGATGAGAATCTATCGCATATAATTCTTTTTTATTTTACAAATTAAACCCGAAAAACCCCATTTCATAAACAAATAACAAATATTAAATTTGCAATACACATACGCACATATACATGTAGATATGCATGGATGAACGCATGCATTACATACGTAGTATACATACATACATACACACATAATACACATATATACAGACGGACAGACAGACAGACAGACATAGTACATATAGTACATACATATATGCGACATCATCTGTGTGTGTTTGTGTGTATTTATGACTGTGTGTCAGTGTGTGTGTGGGTGTGTGTTTGTATATGGGTGTGTGTAATGTGTGGAACCAACGACTTAATGTCCCCTCGTTTCCAACTCCAAGTGATTATTTACAATCAATTGTGCAGATTAAATACAGAATTTGGTGCCTGATTAAAGGTGCTTATTCCAATCGTCTTTGGGACCCTCGATTTACCCGGAAATAGTATCAATTTTGATATCAGATGAAAGGCCGTATTTTTCTCATTGTCGTCCTGAAGATTGAGCACTCAGGTCAATTTCATTCCCAAGATATAAAAAACAAGAATTTCGAGGTTCTCGGCTTTCGCGCTCGCTATATTCAAAGAATATAAGCTGTGGGCCGCTCCATGACCTTTGACCTTGGCATATGAACTTTGACCTCATCAACATATAGGGATCCCTTGGTGCACCAATGACACAAGTTTGGTTCCAATTGAGCTTCAACTTTTCAATTGAGGTTAATTTTACATTTTTAGCCTATTTTTCAACTTGACCTCATGACCTTTGACCTTGGCACATGACCTTTGACCTCATCCGCATATGAAGGATCCCATGGCGAACCCATGACACAAGTTTGGTTCCAATTGAAATTAATGCAATTTTTAAACACATTTGAGCATATTTTTCAACTTGACCTCACATGACCTTTGAGCTTGGCATATGACGTTTGACCTCATCAACATATGAGGGATCACATGATGCATCTATGACACAAGTTTGGTTCCAATTGAACTTTTCAATTGAGGTCAAATTAACGCATTTTTTTAAAACTTAACATTCAGTGACACACACATCCACACACACATACACACGCACAACTGATTGCTAAGTGGTCCTCCAGCTATAGCTGGCGGCCCATAAAACACTGCCGTTTTAATTGTTATAGGGCTTTGCAATATCCATTAATGCTTCTACCATAAAAAACCGCAAGTTTGTTTACCACGGTGCTTGATTAGGCGTATGTGCAAGCGCCAGGCTTTCATATCAATCATATCAAATAGAGAACACAACAGACATAAATCGGAACCAGCACCTTGACAATCCTAGCAAGTGGTTCAACCGGGAAATGGAGCCGGTGTGAAAGTAATCATAGTCCAGCAGGTATCATAGTCCGGGCTCCATAGACGTCACCATTGTTCCCGGACTGTGAGCCCGGAGGACTATATCTCCTGCTACAACTGTGACCCCAAGCACCAATGGCAAATACCCTAACCAATTGGCCATCCACATTAAAAGTACTCATTCAAAAAGATGCCAATGGTTGGAAAGATCACAGTCTCAAGATTTGGTAATGTGCGTTACGCGTTATTTAAAGGTTATGTGGTGTGGCAACATAGAAGCATTCCCTTGAATGTGACTGCGGTTAACTAAACTGTTAAGGAGTTTCCACGTTTCTGAAAGAGAACATAAAACACCAGTTAATAATACTTTATATGAGAATTCTGTTGAATGAGTGATTTTTTTAAACCACGAAAAGGTTACTTTGATCATGTCGTTTTATAATGTCGGAATGTGCAATTCATTAGTTCTCATGAAAACTATAGAGGGCGCCTTCATTCCTTATCCGGCGATGTCCCTTTCTTAAAGGTGACCGGAAGGAGAGTTTTTTTAAGATCACGAATTCCTCTCAAAATTGCACTGGATCGATTTTAGAACACCTACCAAGAACGTCCGAGGTTTTATTGGACAAACAAGTACAAAAGAAACAGCAAACCTTGTTTTGAACTTGCATGACTATAATAATTTTCCCCATAGAACACCGTGCTTTGATTGCACGCCAGAAATACTAAATCATTCATATTATTACAAAATAAAGACGGCGTATTCGTCTTATTCACTTGAGGTTGTGATCTAATACATTGGAATGCATTCCAAATATGCAAAAAAACCCGGGTTCGAAAAAAAAAAAATTGGGGCCCGCTCTTTCTTGGAAAGCTCCTCCTCGTCTCTTTACGAATCACTCACTTCACAAACCTCCGAAAACGGGGGATAAATGAGCAATTTATTTGATCCAACTCATAATCTCCACACACAAATATCTATTGCATGTCCTTTCCCACGCGTAATTGCAGACCTAAAGGTCCATAACTATTGCTGCAAACGCCGTTGCGAGCAGTAGGCACGCGGTGCTACATTTCGGCAACGGTTGCGACATTTTCAGCCAACCGTTGCTGTTCGGCCAATCAAATCTGAATTATCTTTGACGTATTAAAAAATCCCCACACGCCTTGCTAGATCCTTTGCAACGCGTGCGACCTCACAACGCCGTTGCGAACCTTCACACAACGCGTTGCGAGCTTCACAACGCGGTGCAAGCTTCCCAACGCGTTCTAAGGATACAAGCCCATAAGGGTCATAACGTAATTGCCGCAACGCGTTGTGAGAAAGTATCACAGCGTTTAGCATTTCGGCAACGCGTTGCGGCGTCATCCAATCAAATTCAAGAATTTCTGTGACGTATTTCAAAAATAGATCCACAACGCGTTGCGGCGAGCAATACGTTATGACCCTTATGCTTTCACAACGCGTTTGCAAGCCATCCACAACGCTTTTGCAAGCTTCACATCGCGTTGTAAACTTCACAAACGCGTTGTGAAGGCATAAGGGTCATAAAGTATTGCTGTCCATCGTTGTGAAGGTTTGCCAAAACGCGTTGTGAAGGTCGCAACGCATTGTGGATTTATATTTTTGAAATTACTCACGAAATGATCATTTGAATTGGCCGACACCGCAACGCTTGCTGAAATGTTCGCAACGCGTTGCGGAAATGTTGCAACGCTTTGCGAAAAAGTCGGCAACGCGTTGCAGAAATGCGCAACTCGTTGTGACTTTCCAAAACGCGTTGTCGGGCAATACGTTATGACTCCTTATGGCTTGTTAACCTTAGCAACCGCGTTGTGAAGCTTGCATGCAACGCGTTGTGAACTCGCAACGCGTTGTGGGGGTAAAGGTTGCAACGCGTTGCAAAGTATCTACAACGCGTTGTGGGTCTAGTTTGTTGAAATAACGTCACTGAAATTCATGATTTATGATTGGCCGACACGCAACGCGTTGCTGAAATGCGCAAAACGCTTTGCCGAAGGTCCGCAACGCGTTGCGAGAAATGTCCCGCAACGCGTTGCCTAACTTTCTTTCGCGCAACGCGTTTGCAACAATAAGTAGGCCTTTGTGGCTTGCCCATAAGCGCGTGCAGTACAAAGAACAGCAGGGGCCGGGATGGCGGTTAGTCCATCTCAAAGGTCCCTCGTTTCCCCGTGACCTAGCCATCGAGCGCGAAGCGCGCGCCTCGGTGGCTAGGTCACTGCTTGGGGTCCTTTTCTAGATTGGCCTAGGGTGCGGTGGTTGTGGTCGCACTCCTCCAGATCACAAAAGTTAAAAGAGGACTATTCCTGCTGAATTTGCTTTGGTGTCCATTCAAACCACCAACAACACCTGCAGTTAGCTATTTCCCTTTCCGCCATGGGTAAATAGCTACATAAATTAGTTAATTGCATTTATGCACCCTCTACTGCTACATTCAAACAGCTGGGTTTCGAAATAGTTTGTAATACATGTTTTTTAAAAACATTCCAAGAGAATTCAAACCTGAAATTCAATAACATCCCCCCCTGAAAGAGGGCAGACCTTCCCTTGATTTCTATTCCAAACCCAATACTGCAGGTTACAATACATAGACCCACTAGGTGTTAACACACCAAATTGAACTCGCGCACTGGCGGTCTTGATGGTACCATAATACCCGGTGTCATCTGTACTGAGCCTGGGTAACCACCCGAGTTAACAAAGGGTTCCCGCGGGCGATACAAACAGATACATGGCACCCTATCCGCGACCAGAGCTGTTCACCTTGGATCTTTACTCTATCCGAGATCCGGGGCCAGGCAATATGTTTTGTAAAGCTTCTCGGATGTTACCGCAACGCGATCAGATTACACACATACCCCCCCCCCGCAATAAACCAGGGGTTATTTTTTGATATTTATAATACATTCCAAAAATCGTTGGAGCTGAAGAATTCAACACTGGCTGCTGTAAGGGTGTTATTTTATGGATGACTAACGTGAATGGGGACGAAGACTTTTGTAGGTCATGAGAGAACACAACACCCTTGACCAAACACATTAAAGCGCCTAAATCCATTTTGTGCTTTATTGCGTGTATTGATCTTTGGTTCGTTTTTTGTGAGTTGCTATATTGCAAGAGTCTTGGGCGCCATCGTCTGAGCCCACTAAGACAATTTTTAGGTATAGGCGCCACCAGGAGTGTTTCCTTCCTAAAGGAATAGCCTTGATCAAATCGACATGTATTAAGTATACTATCGTTAAACAAAAAAATGAGTCACATTGAAATCTTGTATTTATAATTATTGGGTCAAAGCAGCGCTTGTTATTGTTTATATTTCGAGCATATATCGTCTCAAATATATTATTATCTCAGCATCGGTCGCAACGCTGGTAAATTGCATGGGTATGTCCGAAATCCTCGCTTGTGAATACGCTATCGCAATTACCACAGAGAGGCAGAGCAGAGTGGGACAGGAATGGTGGGGCTCCACATCGAAATTGGGTAGTGTGGTACCTTTACTATGTGCCAAATATTTTTTGATACAACACAATTTGTACGTCTTATCTTTCGTGAAAAGAACAATTTGGATTTGGGCCTTTGACTGAAAGCCCGTCCATAGATTTACAAATACCTGCCAATTATACACACCTGTGTAGCTTGGTCCTTTGACGTCCCTGTAAATCTGTTTATGAAAAAGGCAAAATAACATAGATGCTTGAATGATTTTAAATTACATTAACATTGGAGTTCTTGCGTCACTGGTGTTGCGCTGATCAGTTGGACTCCTCGTTTTAAAATTCGCCTTGTAATGTAATTGATCAGAGTCTATTTTAGGGGAATCAACTTGTTTTTCTAGTCTTTTTAGCTAGGAAAGGAAACTTATAGGTTTAGGTGTTTGCTTTTCTGTAACGGCCGAAGAGTCATATGAGCATGAATTATTTCCACGTAATCGCTAAACCCGTCAGATGCCAGATTTGATTTTTTTTAATGGATAACGATAGACGAGTCCCAAATTTCTCTCATATAATATTCAATTGTAAGATGTTCAAATACTTGCCGTTTTGGTTACTTCTTTTAAATAAGCATAGCTCTGTAAAATTGTCCATTCAATTTTTTAATTTAATAAACATTTTTGAAACTTTTTATTTGTTATACAAAATGCCATTTTCAACGTTTAATACGGGCTCAGTGTTTATAAATGTGCTTATTGGGTTGCTTCCCGATGCTCACATTGAGTTTAGATAGTTGGGCTGCATTTTACCTTCTGTCAGGGCCGTCCAGTTTAAAGTGTCATCTGCAATAAATGGAAGAAAGTCCGATAAAATTGCACGATTATTTTAGGATTTAGTATTTACCTGGATGAAATTTAGAAAAACATCTTTGCAATTTCATCACCGATTCAAAATCTTGTGGTTACAACTTTCCATCTCTGTTAATTACACTGTTAAGCAAGTGAAACGGACCTCGTATAACAGGACCGGAGCGCACATCTCTCTTTCGAAGCGATGGCCAGACTCTACCATATAATGTTTGCTGTTGGAGTGGGATCACTACCACCTCCTCACAGCGAATTCTGTTTACTTCCCAAACATTGATTTATAACACCTGGGTAAAGGCAGTAATGGAGGTGAAAGCGCCTTTTTTTTACTGAAAACGGCCGCAACGCATTTTTTGGCCACAGGGGGGCTCAAACTCGCAAATTTGGCCGTGTGAATCGGTCGTCGTTTAATCCACTGGACCACATGTGTCCATGACACTGTTACCAACATAAATTACATGACCAATTGTAGAAGAGGTCACACTTTTATATTTTTGCAACCTTCTATTTTGTAATAGCTTACCTTCTGACTTCACAACGGTGATTCCATGGCTACAACAGTGGTTTGTCCTGTGTACTATATCTCCCCATGCATATATACATTCCAAACATCCTTGGCCTATATCGCGTAATACCCCAACTCGAGGTGTCATTTGGTGTGCGTGTAATGACCATGACATGAATTTGCTTGTTTTGGTTCCCGCTTTTGTCCACGTTAGAGTTACGTTCGCTCGCGGAATGTTGAATGTTGACTTTCACGTCAAAGTTACATTATCTTCCTGTTTTCAATGATTCTGGCTGTGACACTGACATTATGTGAAATTATGCTAAAGGTGTTCCAAAGAATCAAGCAAAAGGTTTTTAAGCCTTTTTAAGGTATGCCAATTTACAGCAATGGCTTTTTCACAGAGGTGAAAGAGGTACATCGTCATATGACTCTAACTTTGAAATAGATGAATTCCTTAACCTGTGTCACATACCATGCCTTCAAACTCTGGCAAGCATCTGCAGGATCCATCGTGGAAACATGCAGCGGTAGAAACACAGGTACATGTGGTGGAACAGGTTGATTCACTAAAGTTGCCAGGATCAAAAAACCCGGAGCCTTCATCTTCAAACACTCGTTCAACACAGGCTGCAAGTATAGCATTAATAAATACGCTTATCTTTACACTGATTAGGTAATATAATAGGTAGTTTTAGCAGCAATATTCCCCTACCCTGATCTTGGACTATTGATATTATTGCTTGCAGACACAGAGGATTTTCAATGTCCTCATCGCTTCGGTGCCAAATGTCCTGACTTTATTTTTTTATGTCAAAATATATTGTCTGCTAATGTTAAATTGGTCTTTTTTTGCATTGGACAAGCATTTTATCAATTTAAACCACTGTGGTATACATCATAGCTGCCATAGGTCCCGGCAAAGTCTTAAATACACTATAAGTGATTCTCTCGAAAGAGTAAAATATTTGAAATTTGCGGGATTAGCTTTAAAGTGCATGATTAGTTATGATGAATTCTCATCAATGTCTTTCGATTTTACAAACTAAAATTTAAACCAAAAGAATCAACAAGTTTAAGACAACCATAGCCAGTATATTAGACAAATTCGATAAATGTTATGATATTAAAAATGTGTTAAGAGTATCAACCCAACATAACGTGGATCCGAAAGAAAGGGGAGTTTCCGTAACCTGACCCATCTGACACACTTTTTTCTGACACACTTTTTTCTGACACACCTTTAAATTCGGAAATAAAGTTTATTCCGTTAAGGTTTCCGAATTAATAAGTGTGTAAGAAAAAAGTGGGTCAGATGGGTTAGCTTACGGAAACTCCCGAAAGAAAGCAGATTCCAATTACTCATTGAAATATGTTGTAGTTAGTGTTTGACTTTCAAGCAGCATGAAGTTCATGTGAAATGTATACCGCATATTATAATTGAAAATCATGAAAAAAAATCGATGTCTTACGTGGTAAGGCACACATATAACGATGATATGAATGACAGGAATCATCATTCCAATTTCCGGTGCTTAATATGGTAGCACAATCCTCTCCCCTGACATCATTCGGCTCCCCAGGCGTCCATTGACTAGCAAACGAAACCACACGAAAGAGTAAAAACAAGCAACTATAAAACGTCTCGTGCTGGTTGAAATAGAATCGCAAAGGAGTCGTGTACTATAGAACGGCAGTTTATACACATGCATAAATTTATATCTTACACATATAATTCGGTACATTCTAGTTTTGTATTTATTTCATGCTTGTAAATATTTAAAAGCCAATATGGAGAAAATGAAGTTTGTTCCGAGTTTCGTAAAACAACGAGTGGTAAATGGGGGCATACGATAGTAACTACAACAGGCGTGCAGTAGCTGAACTGCAGTTTAAAACACAAATATGAAGTAATGGAGGATTAAACTGAAATAATTATCTTTAAGTATAGTTTTACTTTATTTGTGTTGGTAGTGCTAGTTAGTGTTCCTTGTCCCAATCGTTGATTATTCTCGATATATACTTATAGCTGCACTGGCACAGTTTCACTAAATATGAAATTTCTTAAATTTGCTCGCAAATGATAGTCTAGGCTATTGGAAGAATAGAGATATATTTTATACATTAAAATAACATACCTAAAACCAGATACGGATATTAATAAGAGGCTAAAGACATCCAGGTACTTTGTAGGCTAACTTTAAGTTTGCCGTAACTTTAATCAACAAATGTGTCTATTACATGAGTTTGCATGAATATCATAGACTCGTACTCATTGGTATTAAAACCACAAAGGTCACAGACCGGTCAAACAGGGTACATGCAGTGGGAATCAACTCAGGCGTGTGTTTCCTTGCATTAAACGCCGTTTCCGTCGCCTACTGAATTAATGTCACCGGATTCATAAATTCGTTCTGTTTACCCATAAGGGCGCTGATTTGGTCTTAATCAGGTGTGCATAAAAGCTTTACAAATATGCAAACATTTAAATTTTGAAAAATCTTGATGGGCACATATTTTCAAATGTGCCAGTGTCTCTCTTAGCATTCACATGGATGTCGTTTGACAGTCAGACACAGAAAATGGGAATCTTTTTAATTTTAGGAAAGGAAAAATTAAAACACTACACCACCGATTACAACTCGTCCATCTATCACACCCACTTTCGTTCTTGTTTGTGTCGTGAAGCCCAATCCAAAGTGGACCGGTTGCAGAACATCTCCGTTAAAAAGCGACTGCGTTTCAAAACATTCACAATTACCTAATTTGCCTATTGCTATCAAAAAGTATTATAGCTATCTTAGAAATATGATGCCTTGCAATATGAATGATAGTACCTCAAGACTTGAGCTCGCCTGGACTATTCTAATATTAGATCAGGGTACCTATACACTCATAGGTCTTTGTGTTATGTAATTGTTATTTTGTTTAATATTATAGGGGGGGGGGCGATCTTTGACCATTCTGTCAACAACCAATGCACCGTATGTATCATATGAGTGACATACGTTACCCCTTCATTAGGAATTGACGTTCAAGGTTCAAACAATGAAAAAATACAGGATTCATTGTATGTTCTCTCTGTCGTAGTATGTGGTCCCCATGACAAAATAATGGTTTTGCTTGCAATGATCTGGATAGTGGCCGCAGATATAAAACTTTCAAATAATAAAAAAAGAAAAATTAAAAAAAAAAAAAAAAAAAAAAAAAAAAAAAAAAAAAAAAAAAAAAAAAAAAAAAAACACCCCCAAAAAATAAGAAATAAAATAAATAAAATAAACAAAATAAAAACTAACAAGAGTGTTTCAGTGTTTAGTTTACGCTTCCCCAGAAGCTATAAAATTATTGCTAAAGTTTCAAATATAAGCATAAGTTGTAAAACTCACGTTTACATCAGCGTCTCGTATAACTGGTAATCGCACCTTTGGCCCAAATTCATCTTGACAAGCTTCGTCAGCTTCATGCCATGTTAGACTACCCTGACCTCCTTGCCAATAGCAACGATCACGAAAGAATGTGCCACCATTTGGACAGACGGGCTGTTCGTCTGAACAAGCGAATATATAAGATAAGAATTAAGGGTCCTTTTACAGAAGGTAAATTATGTCGAATTGACTTTTGTTTGTCATTCAGATCATTCAAGCATGCGAAGAATACAATACGTGTACCCTGTTAACCTTAACATTTCAGTTATTTTTGCAGGTGATTCAGATCCAGATCTTAGATATTTGAAAGTGTTTTTTCCTTCTATTTCTTTATTTCTTCAAGTTGGTGGTTTTATATTTGTTATAAATGAAACAATACGGGAAATATGTTTCATCAACATTTAACGTAATTTTGATGTTGCATGCTTTTCGGCAGTGAAGAGGTCAAAATGGAACCCCTTTTTTTCAGGCGACTAAAAGTCTTAAACCTATAAAAGGATATATGTGACAAAATGTTAATTTTCGTAGATATGCGTGCGGTTTTCTGAGACGGATTTGTTTGCGTCATTTGTTTTAATTCACACCAGAATCAGACACAATTATAGTAGATTTCAAAATAAGTGAGACCTCATTAAAAGTTTTAGGCCTGTCCATTCACCGTGAGAGGTAAGAGGTATTATTTCGATGGCCACAGGTAAAAAAAGGCTATGGTACTCATACAATGTGTAGTAATGAAGCTAGTAAATAAATGTTGACCAAAAATAAATTATTTTACATCTTAAGATAGCTTGGATATTTGAATTGAAGTATCAGGATGAAAACACTAGCATTTATTTCAATAAACGTTATTATTTGAACATAACTTACCTTTGACACTGCAAAATATCATTCCTTATCACAGTATTGGAGAAATAATGCATTTTTATATCAATGCTCACATAACACATCTAAGTTTTTATTTGGCCTTCAAAAATGGGCCAACCTTGTATTAAGAGATTAGCGCAAAGCGGATTTAACATCTTGGTCAACCATGGCATAAGTCATTCTATCATTAACAGACCATTGTAGAACTGAATGCATCAGATTCCAGTAAGCCAATTCTATACAGGAACTTTGAACCATGGACAAAATGTGTTTTTAATAGCAACAATCCATCTCAAGGCCTAGTCTCCGCATGGCCGGGGATTGAACCCCATATCAATACCATCCCTATCGGATTATGCGTGGAGTCTCACTTAATTTGAAATCTACTATAGTCACGGCAAAGAACCTTGTCTTGTATGTCTTAAACTTCAGCTCCATTCAAATGTTCATAACAGAGCAAACCAATTGTAATTGAGAGGAACATATTAGCCCGGAGCTAGCACACATTTGTAACACATCTCAAGTACAAAAGGTTTGAGTGATGGAATATGTAGACAGGACTGACAGGGACCCCTGAAACATAATTCTTAAGTGTCACAAATGGTGCCTTAAGGAGAGGGGGTCAAGACAAAGTTTGTACAGGGGTCAAATTTTTAAATTGATCCAATCGTGCTGAAAAGTATACCATATATTTGTCTAGCCATAAGGATTCAGGAAAGGTATAGTTTGTACTATCTACAACGTGAAGTTTAAGAGTTATAGACTAAAACAGCAAAAATCAATAAAAAGGGCCAATTTCAGTTGTACAGGGGTCAAATTTTTAAGTTGCTCCGATTTGGATAAAAAATGGTGCAAATTATTGGTGGAGCTCATAGGATCAAAATAAGGAATAGTTTTGAGTGTCTCAAATGCTTGCTTAAGAAAGTAGGGGGAACACAGTTCAAGCCCCATTGAATGCAATGGACGTTGACCTTCTGTGCCCCCTACATCGGTAACTAAGTATTTTAGACAGTCAAAACTATTCCTTATTTTAATCCTATGAACTCCATTAATAATTTCCACCATTTTTTTATCTAAATCGAAGCAACTTTAAAATTTGACCCCTGTACAACTGAAATTGACCCTTTTTATTGATTTTTGCGGTTTTCCCGCTTTTGGTCCACGTTAGAGGTACGTCGCTCAGCGGAATGTTGACTTTACACCGTCAAAGTTAAATTTCTCCTTTTTTCAATGATTCTGGCTGTGACACTAATGCTGAATAGCTAAGTTGTGTTTCAAAAATCAAGCAAAAGGTTTTAAGCCTTAAGGTAATGCAATTTTACAGCCATTGCTTTTTTCCACAGAGGTTTGATCGTCCATGACTATAATTGAAATATTTTAATTCCTTACCTGTGTCACATACCATGCCTTCAAACTCTGGCAAGCATCTGCAGGATCCATCGTGGAAACATGCAGCGGGTGAGACAAAAACAGTACATGTGGTGGAACAGTTGATTCACTAAAGTTGCCAGGATCAAAACAAACCCGGAGTCCTTCATCTTCAAACCTTGTTCAACACAGGCTGGCAAGTATACATTAATAAATACCTTATTTTACACTGATTGGTAATATAATAGGTAGTTTTAGCAGCAATATTCCCGACCCTGATCTTGGACTATTGATATTATTGCTTTGCAGACACAGAGGATTTTCACAAAGTCCTCATCGCTTCGTCCAAATTTCCTGACTTGTTTTTTGATGTCCCAATAATTTGTCTGCTAATGTTTCAATTGGTCTTTTTTTTTTTTTTTTTAATTTTTTAGGTTTTTTCTTTTTTTAATAATTAATTTTACCACGTGTATTACATCATAGCTGCCATAGGTCCCGGGCAAATCTTGAGACACTATAAGTGATTCTCTCGAAGAGTCAAATATTTGAATTTGCGGGATTCGCTAAAAGTCGATTTAGTTCTGTATAATTCTCATCAATGTCTTTCGATTTTGCAAACTACATTTAAAACCAAAAGAATCAACAAGTTTAAGACAACCATAGCCAGTATATTAAGACGAATTCGATAAGTTATTGAATTAAAAGTGTGTTAAGAGTATCAACCCAACATAACGCGGATCCGAAAGAAAGGGAGTTTCCGTACCGACCCATCACTGACAAACACTTTTTCACACACTTATAAATTCGGAAATAAAGTTTATTCCGTTAGGGTTCCCCGAATTAATAAGTGTGTAAAAAAAGTGGGTCAGATGGGTCAGCTACGGAAACTCCCTAAGAAAGCATATTCCCATTACTCTCTCATTGAAATGGTTGTATTAGTGTTTGACTTTCCAGCAGCATGAAAGTTCACTGTGAATGTTACCGCATATATATGATGCAATCATGAAAAAATCGATGTCTTATGTAAGGCACACAATATACGATGATAATGAATGACAGAAGCATCATTCCAATTTCCGGTGCTTAATATGGTAGCACAATCCTCTCCCCTGACATCATTCGGCTCCCCAGTTTCCCCAGTCGTCCATTGACTAGCAAACGAAACCACACGAAAGAGTAAAACAAGCAACTATAAAACGTCTCGTGCTGGTTAACTAAAAGCGCAAAGATCGTGTACTATATAAAGGCAGTGTATATACACATGCAAAATTTCTATCTTACACAGATAATTCGGTACATTCTGATTTTTGTATTTATTTCATGCTTGTTAATATTTTAAAAGCCAATATGGAGAAAATGAAGTTTGTCCGAGTTTCGTAAAAAACGAGTGGTAAATTGGGCATACGATAGTAACGTACAACAGGCGGTGCAGTAAGCTGAACCAGTTTAACAACACTAAGAATATGAAGTATGTGACTGATTACACTGAATCAATTATCTTGGGGGTCAGTTTTTTTTTTACTTTATTTGTGTTGGAGTGCTAGTTAGTGTTCCTTGTCCCAATCGTTGATTATTCTATATATACTTATAGCTGCACTGGCACAGTTTCACTAATATGAAATTTCCTAATTGCTCGCAAATAATAGTCGAATCGGTATGTTGAAGAATAGGACGTAGGGTACAATCTCTCACCGCCAACAAGCTACAGTATTAAAATGGGGGAACAACTGAGGGGGAAGAAAGAAAAAAAAGGGGATAGATATCTCTATTCTTCCATAGCCTCGACTATTATTTGCAGCAAATTACGAAATTTCAATTTAGTGAAACTGTTCCCGTTCAGCTATAAGTAATATATCGAGAAATAATCAACGATGGGACAAGGAACACTAACTAGCACTACCACACAAATAAAGTAAACTAACTTAAAGATAATTATTCAGTTTAATCCTCCTTACTTCATATTTGTGTTTTAAACTGCAGTTCATCACTCACGCCTGTTGATAGTTACTATCGTACTGCCCCCATTTACCACTCGTTGTTTTACGAAACTCGGAACAAACGCATTCTTTCCCATATTAGCTTTTAAGATATTTACAAATTATAGAATCATACAAACTAAATGTCCTAATATATGTGTACGACTATAATTTATGTAAATAAAATGTGTTAACACTGCCTTTCTATGGTACACGAACTCTTTGCGAGTTATTGACCCAGCACGAGACGTTTTATAGTTTGCGTGTTTTTACTCTTTCGTTTGGTTTCGTTTGCTAGTCAATGGACGCCTAGGGAGCCGAATGATGTCAGGAGATGATTTGGCTACCATATTAATCCCGTAAATTGGAATTATGATTCTGTCCATTCATATCATCGTTATATGGTGTCGTGCCACAGACATCGATTTTTTTTTATGATTTTCACTCATATTATATGCGGTTATACATTTCCCTGCACTTCATGCTGCTTGAAATTCAAACACTAAACTACCACATATTTCAATGATAATTGAATCTGCTTTCTTTCGGGAGTTTTTTCCGTAAGCTACCCATCTGACACACTGTTTTCTTACACACTTATTAATTCGAACCTTAAACGGAATAAACTTTATTTCCGAATTTATAAGTGTGTCAGAAAAATGTGTCAATGGGTCAGGTTACGGAACTCCCCTTTCTTCGATCCACGCTATGTTGGGTGGATACTCTTACACACTTTTTTAAATACCCCCCCCCCCCCTCATAACATTTAGCGAATTCCGTCTAATATGACCACTGGCTATGGTTGTCTTAACTTGTTGATTCTTTTGGTTTAAATTTTGTTTTTGCAAAAACAAGCGGAAGCTTGAGGAAATTCTACAGACTAATCCATGCCTTTTAAGCTAATCCCGCAAATTTCAAATATGTTGACTCTTCGAGAGAATCCTTAGTGTATTTAAGACTTTGCCGGGACCTAATGGCAGCTATGCATCATACACGTGGTACCATTGATAATTTATTACCGGTAACAAATTGCTTTGTCCAATGCAAAAAAAGACCAATTTAACATTAGGCAGACAATATATTTTTGACATAAAAAACAAAGTCGGACATTTGGCACCGAAGCGAGAGGACTTTGAAACCTCTGTGTCTTCCAGCAATAATATCATAGTTCCAAGATCAGGGTAAGGGAATATTGCTGCTAAACTACCTATTATATTACCTCTCCTGTAAAGATAACGTAGTTTATTAATGCTATATTGCAGCCTGTGTTGACGAATGTTTGAAGATGAAGGCTCCGGGTTTTTTGATCCTGGCAACTTTAGTGATCACCTGTTCCACCACATGTACCTGTGTTTCTACCGCTGCATGTTTTCCACGATGATCCGCAATTGCTTGCCAGAGTTTTGAAGGCATGGTAATGTGACACGTTTACGGAATTAAATATATTTCAAGTTTATAGGTCATTGACGTCAACCTCTGTGGAAAAAGCATTGCTGTAAATTGCATTACTTAAGGCTTAAAACCTTTTGCTTGATTTCTTTGAAACACCACTTTAGCCATATTCAGCATGTCAGTGTCACAGCCACTCATTGAAACAGGAGATAAATGTAATTTTGACCGTGTAAGTCACATTCCGCTGAGCGACGTACTCTAACGCGGACAAAAGCGGGAACCAAAACAAGCACAAAAAAACAATTCATGCGTGGTCATCTACACGCACACAAAGGAACATCGAGTTGGTATTACGCATATCGGCCCAGTATTTTTGGAATGTCATATGCATGGGGAGATATAGTACAGGATTCAACACGTTGTAGCCATGGAAGCAACCGTTGTTAAGTCAGAAGGTGCTTTACAAAATAGAAGGTTGCAAAAAAATCTAAATTGGGACCGGGAGTCACCCAAATTTTGCGAGTTTGAGCCCCGCTATGGCTAATATGTTGCGCCTTTCAGTAAGCGCTTTAACTCATACGTGGATTTTGGGTTTCCCGGCGCGTTGCATTGTGGGGAGAACTCAGGCAATTTTCGGGCCAGATCCACTTCACCGGTTGTCAAACAGCTATACACACAACGCTACATGCCTATGCTCCACCGCTATCGACTGGTTTATTCTATGCATGACATATTCGCGTAAAACTCCTCTGAACTAATTTTTTGCTTTCAGGCTTTTCTTGTCAATTGTTATGTGATCACTGTCACTTCAAGTTTACATAATGTAAGCTGTGTTTTGCCGTATAAACTAACTGCGGGGGAGCCGCGCTGCGCGCGGGGCCCCCGCTAGCTGAGTATACCCTCTAATCAGAAATATCTGGAATTTTTTCAGACGCACTGTATTCGACCTAATTAGGCAGTCCTACATTTAAGTCAGTCATTAAGCATGCCAAGTTTACCGATAATAACCCCTGGATACCTTTGAAAAAAAAAAAAACAGATACAAAGAAACCCAAAAAACCCCAACCCCCCATCCCCCACCCACCCAAACAACAACAACTTCCCCCCATTCCCGCCACTCCCTCCCCCCTCCCTCCCCACCCCCCACGTCCCCCTTCCCGCCCCCCCCCCCCCCACCCCCCTCCCCCCCTCCCCCACATCCCCCCCCCCCCTCCCCCACTCCCTCCTCTCCCCCAACAAACCCCCCCCACCTCCCCCTCTTCCATCATGCACCACAAAACTTCGTTACGGCAAAACTCTACCCCATACCAAAACCTCATATCCATATGTCAAGCACCCACAGGTACCATGACCCCTTGGCATGCCCTTTGACCCAGATGACCCTCTAAAACTTGACCACTAACCCGTACAGCGCCACTCTACCACCACACCAAACTCCTATCCATACGTGCAAACACAGCCAAGTTACCCAATAATGACCCTTGTATGACCTTTGACCCCCAAATGACCCTTCAAAAACGTGACCACTAAAACTCGTATGGCGCAACTCTACCACCACACCAAACTCATATCCATACGTCAAATGCACGCTCAAGTTACCCAATAAGACCCCTGATACCTTTGGACCCCAAAGACCTATCCGAAAACATGACCACTAAACTCTATACAGCGATACTCTACCACCATACCAAAACTCATATTCATACATCAGAGGGCACGCCCAGTTACCCAATAATGACCCCTGGATGACCTTGCCCCCCAAATGCCCCCTCTCAAACGTGACCACTCACCTCGTACAGCGAAACTCACCCACCACACCCAACAACGCATCATTCCATATGTCAAAGTACTGCCAAGTTATCCAATAATGACCCCTGATGACCTTTGACCCCAAATGACCCCCTCGCAAACGTGACCACTAAACTCGTACAGCAAAACTCTCCCACCACACAAAACTCATAGCCATAACTTCCAAAGCACCGCCAAGTTACCCATAATGACCCTTGGATGACCTTTGACCCCCAAATGACCTTCAAACTGCCCACAAAACTCTATGGCGAAACTCTACCACCACACCAAAAACCATATCCCTCCGTCAAGCACGCTCACGGTAACCCTAATGACCCCTGGATGACCTTTGACCCCCAAATGACCTCTCGCCAACATGACACTAACTCGTACAGCGAACTCTACCACCATATCCACAAACCATATTCAACATAAAGCACGTCCAAGTTACCAATAATGACCCCGGTACCTTTGACCCCCGGAATGGACCCCCCTCGAAAAAAAAAAAAGAAACGTGACCACTCACTCGTACAGCGAAACTCTACCACCCACCACACCTCATATCCTACGTCAAAGCCGCCAAGTTATCCAATAATGACCCCTGGATTCCTTACCCCAAGTACCCCTCGAAAACATGACACTAAACTCGTACAGCGAAACTCTACCACCACACCAAAACCTCACATCCATACGTCAAAGACACTGCCAGTTCCCAATAATGACCCCTGGATGACCTTTGACCCCCAAATGACCCCGCGAAAAGTGACCACTCAACTCGTACATCGAAGCTCTACCACTATACCAAACTCATATCCATAGTCAAAGCACGGCCAGTTACCATAATTACCCCAAATGACCATAAATTGTTGTTTTCCCATCAAAGGGGCAAGATTGACTCCGTTGGACCAAAACCATACCCTGCAGATTCGACGCAGTGATCATTGCTGATAAACATTGTGGGTGAGTGATTCGTGTTTTTTCATGTCGCATGTGCGACCTGGCTGAGTTGAAAATCACTTGTTTATGAGGTTGAATAAAGTAGTAAACCCAATCCAACAATTGCTCCCCACCGGTGTCGATCCTGCAGATTATGATGAAGTTGCTAACAGTATTCAATAAGAACTTTTGCTCAGTTGCTGAAATATGCCAATTTTGGATTTACCCTCCCTTCCATCTACCTCCCGGCTCCTGAACCTCGTCTCACCATTTTTATGAATGGGAGTGTTGACAAATTTAAAGGGTTAAACCGGCGTAAATCAGGTTTCCATATGGCATTGCCAGGCGCCATAATCCGCGACTTTTCATATAAGTCGCAGTAAATCCACTCACAAATCTCCTAATAGTTATTACAAACTGGGTACGTTCCTTCCCAATGGAAAAGGCTGTGGTATTTATTCCGTGCCTAAAGGTACTCCCCATCTTGGAACCAATTACCGCCGTATCATTAACAGATCATTTTGCCAATTGCATAAAAAAAAAAAAAAAAAAAAAAAAAAAGAATAAACGTTTGTGTTAGAGAATGGATTCTGTCTGATATCGAGGTCAGTTAGATCATAATCATATGGTAATCGTAAGGAGTGTCAACATGTCACTATCTGGTCAAACTCATCAACAATTCTGTTCTCCTGCCGATATTCCAAGGAGTCAAAGTTCCATTGTTATACAGATTTTAGCAAGGCTTTTGATTTAATAACCATAATATGTTATTAAAGATCTTCTGGACTTAGGCGCACGTCCATCGTGATCCATGGGTGTGCAGTTTTTTGAACAAAAGATCCCAATGCTTCGGTGTACAAAAACCCACTTTCTTGAATATATCATGCTTAAAGGTGGTTTACCTCAGGAACAAATTGGTCCTTTGGGGGTTTCCTTGCAAATTCAATAGTGCTGTGCGCACGGATCTCCCTGAGGGTCGTATCCTACCTTAATATGTTGATCATAGACTATTGTTTGAAATATCCGCATTAGTAACGAGTAGCAATATGTTTATGCAAAACACCCTGGATGAATTCAGTCAATGGGCTAATGATAATGATATGAAACTGAATCCAGATAAGTGTGTTAACCTGACTGTGAGTTTCTTGAAAAATCCCTGCAAGTGTCCGGGTTACAAATGTGTTGTTCAAAAGATTTACAGATCGTCGATAAAGTAAATACTGTTGTTAACTATCAGGTCCGATTGAAAAATGAGGACAACCAAAATAAACTTTCAGAATTATATCGCAAAGCCAATAACAATCTGTACATGGTAAAGTGCTTAAGAAAAATTTAGCTCTCAGTTGATGACTGTGTTACTATTTATAGAGGGTATGTACGCCCTCTACTTGAATACGCTGTTCCTAGTTTGGAATACTGGTTTAACTGCATATCAAAATCATTTACTTGAAAAAACTCAGAAAAGAGAACTTAGAATAATTTTAGGCTTTGACTACCTTAATTACTCACATACTCTTGACAATGCAATCATCTTAGTCTTTAGCTCGCATGGAAAATATAGTCACAGTTTGCCCTAGATTTTTCAACGATGTTTCAGAGATTGGTTACCAAACAGGTTCAAGACAAGTGCAATATTCACTAGAAATAGTAACAAGCTATTGAAGATCAAGTGCAGAACAAATCGTTACAACTAGTGCTATACCACTATTTGGTTGATTCTTTTGGGATAATTTGACTTTTTAATAAATGGGGATGGCCCTTTAAGGATATGGAGTTTTCATCTGATAATTGGCCTTCACGCCAAAACCCCCACCATGTAAAGTTTCGCGCCGATATATCAATGCGTTTTTCATGTGAGAGCAGAAACGTGATTTCGTACCCCATATAGCTACTGTGTAAATATATTGGTCGACCAATTGTGGTACATTTTCGCTCATACTTCCAAACCAAACAACTTTCGGCCCTAAGATTGTCACAAGTAAATGAGAACAATAGTAGCTTCTTCTGATACCAAAATATTGACCACTTCCGTAAATCGGGGCGTTCTGGGCAGGCTATTAGCGATCGGCCATGGCCCTTTAACGTCTAACACCATTTGTGGTGGCTGTGCCAATTTTATCTGTTTTAGCGACAAATTCAGTATAGGTTTATGATTTCATTGTTAATTAGGATATGATTATATAATTGGGCGTTTTCTGTTTAATTTAATTGAGTTTGTGTTGGGATGTGGATAAAATTGAACTGTTGTTGTGATGAGTGATATAGGAGTGTGAGCGAGTGGGTGAGTGAGTGCATGTGTGAGTGATTGTGTGTGTGGAGTAGTGAGTGAGTGAGTGAGTGAGTGATGAGTGAGTGAGTGAGTTTGTATGTATTTTCAGTGGATAATTTCAAATTGTGTTGAGATTGCTTTGCAGATACCGGTGAGTTATAGTGCAATCAAATTTGGCGGTTTTTACGGCGTGCAATAAAGTTAATAATTCCTTTTTACCACCTTAAGTTAAATTTTCATTGTACTTATGTTCTCTGATATTTAATGTTTATATGTTGTTTTTAAGGTTGTTTACTATAGCTTTTTAATCTGTATCTTTTCTGTAATTCGCCTTAGGGCTTACAAATGCCATTGTTTAAATTAAACCACTAATGAATGAAAAATGGTAGTGTACTTGAATAAAACAGAGTTTCTGATGTGATTTATGTTTTTTAAAAGCTTAACTCGTTTCTACAAGTTAATGTATTCCCGTTGAATTCATCCACCACTGGATTGATTCTTTTACACGTCCACAGAGCCAAAGATGTCCGCATGAACAGATGACTTTGAGATAATCTGGAACTTGAAAATGATACGTACCTACAAAAGCAAACACTTATATAGCACCAAGTTTCTGACATTTTTAAACTGTTGTGTTTATAAAAGAAATTGATAGACGGTCCTATCGGTTTTAGGCTCACAAATATGCAATGTTTTGAAACGAAGACCAAATATCGGTTTATTGCATATGAAGTCAAAGGTTTGTTGACGTAATGACCTGTGGTTTTCAATTCTTCATTTTAGCTCGCCTATTAGCATGTACAGGGTCTAAACAAATACCATCTACAGGAAAACTGAAAAAAAAAAAAAAGCACCACTTGAAAAAAAGAATGCGAAAAGCGACAGTAAGAGGAGAAAATAAATACGTACATTGACATAGCCCAGAAAAAATACAGGTATCAGTCGATTTATTTATTGGTTTAGTTATTCATTTCTTTATGTATGGTATTTTTTACCGTTCCTTGGCCCAGAAACCACAAAATTCGGCACAAAGAATTGAACTCAAAACACATAATATTTTTTTATAAAGTTTTATTCAAAATAACATTACGGATAAATTTGGCTGAGTTGAAAATCATTATTTTTATGAAGTTGAATAAAGTAGTAATACCCAATCCAACAATGTTGCTCCCCCAACCGGTGTCGATCCTGCAGATTATGATAGTTGCTAACATATCAATAAGAACTTTTTGGCTCATATTTCTGAAAATATGCCAATTTTGGATTTATCCTCCCTTCAATCTTACCTTCCCGGCACCTGACCTCTGTCCTACCATTTGATGAATGAGAATGTATGACATTAAAAGGTTACAACGCGTAAAGCAGGGTTGTGGTGCCGATGTGCATTCCAGCTGCATAAATCCGCGAATTTTGCATATGATCTCAGTAAAACCACTCACAAATCTCTCCATATGCTCTTTCCAAACTGGGGTTATCCGTCCCAATGAAAAGCTGTGGTAAGTCCCTTGCCTAAAAGTACTCCCCATCTTTGTGAACCATTACGCCCGGTATCATTGACAGATCTTTTGCCAATTGGCAGAAACGTTTTGTTACAGATGGTTCTGTCCTTGATATCGAGGATAAGTAGATCATATCAGTATGGTATCGTAGGAGTGTCACATGCCTATCTGGTCCAAACATCATCAACAATTTAGTTCTCATTCCATTATCAAGGAGTCAAATTTCCATGTTATAACAATTGTATCAAGGCTTTTTGATATTACTCTCTCTCTCTCTCTCTCCTTAACGCCTGTTTCCCGCTGATCTGCAGGATGCTTATCCCAGGGTCGGCCCTGCCTTTGGTCTTCCTTCGCCATAATGTCTGTCTCCTGCATCCGCTTCTTTCCCCTGGAGTGTCCATGTCCTGATTTATATTGTCCTTTCATCGCTTCCTGGGTCTTCCTCTAGGTCTCTTTTCTATCAATCTTAGTGTTCATCACTTTCTTACCGGGCCTTCATCCTCCATCCTCTACAGACCTACCATCTCATTCGGGGATCTCTCTCACCTTCTCGTTGAATTCATCCACTCCTAACTCCTTCCTGATATCCTCACTCCTCTTCCTGTCCCCTTATTGTGACTCTTATCCTCCTTAACACCTCATCTCTGTTGCTTCCAGAATTCTTCCTCTTTCCTTCCCACTGTTCATGACTCTGCACCGTACAGGCAACACTGGACGGCTGATGGTGTTAAAACCTTACTTTCAGCTCCTTGGCAATTTTTTGACACCAATAACACCTGCCAGGTTCTCTCCACTTTACCCATGCTGTCATTACTCTGCTTTTCTTTGGTTAATAAACCCTAATTTGTTTTATTAAAGATCTTCTGGACTTAGGCGCACGTCCATCGGTGATTCCATGGGTGTTCAGTTTTTTTGAACAAGATCCCAATGCGTTCGGTACAAAAACCGACTTTCTGAATATAGTCATGCCTTAAGGTGGTTGTCCCTCAGGGAACAAAATTTGGTCCTTTGGGGTTTCTTGCTAAATTTCCCAACCCCAAGTGTGTGGGCGCACGGATCTCCCTGAGGGTCGTATCCTGAGCCTTAAATACTTTGATGATATGACTATTGTTAAAAACGCAGTCGTCTAGTAGCAATATTTTTATTCAACAACACCGGAATGAATTGTAGTCAAGGGGCTGATGATAATGAGATGAAACTAACCCAGCTAAGTGTGTTAACATGACGTGAGTTTTCTTAAAAATCCCCTTCAGGTTGCCACTGTTACAAATTTGGTTCAAAAGTTTAAAGAACGTCGATAAAGTAAAAATACTGGGTGTTACTATCAGGTCCGATTTTGAATGGGATAACCATATTTCAGAAGTATATCGCAAAGCAAATAACAAGTTGTACATGTTAAAGTTGCTTAAGAAATTTAAGCTCTCAGTTGATGACTTTTTAACTATTTTAGAGAGGGTATGTACGCCTGCTACTTGCATAGGCCTGTTACTGTTTGGAATGCTGGTTTAACTGCATATCAAATCATTTACTTGAAAAAACTCAGAAAAGGGCACTTAGAATAATTTTAGGCTTTGACTATCTTAATTACTCACATGCTCTTGAACAATGCAACCTTCTTTAGTCCTTGAAGCTCGCAGGTAAATAATATTTCACAAGTTTGCCTAGATTTTTCACGAGGTTCAGAGATTGGTTACAAAACAGTTACAGACAAGGTGCAAATATTCACTAAGATAATGTACAAGCATTGAAGATCAAGTGCATAACCAATCGTTATAAAATAGTGTTATACTATTTGGTTTGATCTTTGATAATTGGACTTTTTAATTAACGTCTTAAACCTTGAGTGGCTGTGCCAAATTTTTATCTGTTTCTCGAACAAATTCAGTTATAGGTTATATATTTCATTGGTAATTTAGGATATAATTATATATATGGGCGTTTCTGTAGTTATTGAGTTTGGTGGGGATGTGAAAAATTATTATGTTTGTGATTGAGTGATAGAGGGAGTGAGTGAGCGCGTGGGTGAGTGAGTGCATGTGTGAGTGATTGTGTGTGAGAGTGAGTGTGGGAGTGGAGTGAGGAGTGAGTGAGTGATTTTGTAGTATTTCATTGGATGAATTCAAAATTGTGTTTGAGAGTGCTTGCAAGATACTGGTGAGTTTCTAGTGAATCAATTTGGCGGTTTTTAATACGGGCGTTTTGCATAAAGTTAATAATGCTTTTTTTAGTAACCTTAATTTAAATTTTCATTGTAACTTATGTTCGCTGATATTTGTATTTTGTTATATGTTGTTTTTAAGGTTGTTTATATAGCTTTTTAATCTTATCTTTGCTGTACGTTAGCCTTAGGCACAATGCATTGTTTAATAACCCATAAATGATGATAAATTGTATTGTACTGTGAATAAAACAGAGTTTCTGATGTGAGTTATGTTTTAAGCTTAACTATTTTACAAGTTAATGTTTCCCGTGATTGCTTCATCAACCACTGGATTGTTCTTTTACACGTCCACAAAGCCACAGAATGTCCACATGAACGATGACTTTGAATAATCTAGAACTTGAAAATGCTACGTACCTCAAAAGCAACACTTATATGGCACCACGTCTGACATGTTAAACCTGGGTGTTTATAGAATGAAGATTGATGACGGTCCTTCGTTTTAGGCTCATCCCCCCATACTGCTGTGTTTGAAACGAAGACCAAAGATCGGTTATGCATATGAGTCAAAGTTGTTGACGTATTGAAACTGGTGGTTTTCAGTTCTTCATTTTAGACCTCGCCTTATTACAGTACATGGGTCAAACAAATCCGAAGCTACAGAAACTGAAAACAAAAAAAAGCCCACGTTGAAAGAAAGAATGTGAAAAGCGACAGAAGAGGAGGAAGAAAATACGTACATTGACATAAGGCCAAGAAAAAATCCAGGATCAGCGGATTTATTTTATTGTTAGTTATTTCATTTATTTATGTATTATGTTACTTCCTTTGCACCAAAACCACAAAATTCAGGCAGCAAAGAAGTTGAACTCACAAACACATAATTATTTTTATAATTATTCACAATAACATTAACAATCAATCTTAAACAAATAATATACAACAACATTCATACAGGTAATTAACTTACCAGTAAAGCATTTGAGAAGTTTTCATTTTTTTTTTTTTTAGTTTTGAATGTTGAACCAAACATTAAAACTTTCTTGTAGTACTTTTTTGGTACCGTAAACTGAAAACAAAAGTCGATTTCGGCAGGCTTTACTAAAAAAATTTTTTAGTACGACAATCCAGTTCAGCAGCTGCTAGCAGTTTTTAGAGCTCTTTAACCCGCCCTACAACTTTTGAGAAGTGTAAGTCATCGAAATAACGAATTCAACCTAGTTTAGCAGTTCCTACTACCTGGAATCGTCAGGTTTTTACATTTTGATTTAAATATAGTAGCATATATGTTTGTTACAACCTTAATTATTGGAAAGCCTGCCCCCATCAGTTGCTACTAATGTGTTTTCGTGTTCCCACCACTCAATCAACATGACAAGCACAATGTATCACATGTAACATGCATGCATCTGTTACGGCCATGGTTGTGTGGAGCTCTCCAAAGCGATGCAAAAAATACCAGGGTTAGATTTTAGGCATGTTTATTCACAATAGGAGTTCACACAACTTAATGCTGAACGTTACAACTTAAAATTGTCAAATCAATTTGGCTGGATCGGGTTCATTTATCGGCATTAATTGAGCTTATGAGATGAACCCGGCGCGCCATGTATGGGCCTACTGCGGTATGTACTGGACATGCCATGACTCCAGACCATGCACACTGCACTGTTAAAAATTTCCGTAAATTAAGAAAACAGATTTTCCGTAAATTTACGGAAAATCTGTTTGAGAAAACAATAACAATAAAAAACAAAAAACATAAAAAATGTTAATTTACGGAAATATTTCAAAAATTTCTGGCAGCAATATTTCCGGACTTTTTTTTTTTGGTTCCGTAATTTTAAATTACGGAAAAATTCTGTTAAAATACACATTTTTTCCATAATATGAGACAAATTTCTGTAAAATTACTGTCAAATTTCCGTTAATTGACAGAAATTTCTGTAAATTTACCCTAAAAATGACTGGAAATACTGCTGCCAGAAATTTCCGTAAATTTACGGAAACTTTTTTAACAGTGTGCATGGATATCCAGGCTAATACGTAGACCCATTGTATCATGGTTTAAGATCAAGATGTTTTTGTGCTCTATGACATGCTTATACTCTGAGTCACTCTGTGACTCTGAATAATTGTTTGAACTGATTCGAACAATCTGCTGCAGCTTGTGTGTGTGAATGATTAAAATAGCGGACACGCGATACGCCCGTGTACAGGTCGCACATGCCAGTACTGCGTACGCTTAGTTCAAAGAATTGTTCCGGTAACTATAGAACAGTTTGGGGACAAACAGTAATAAGTTGTAATACATTTGGTGTACAATTTGTGTGATTCCTTATTTGCATCTAGCCTATTTCTACGTGTTGTGTCGCTTTGGATACTCGCCTGCATGGACCAACTGCGTTTGTACAGCATAATTGTAGAGCTAATTGGTACAACTGGATAAACTAGTTAAAAAATTAGTTCAAACGGCCAAATTAACCCAAACTAGTAAAACTAGAAATCGTTTTTACTAATTTATAAGTTAGTAGAATTACCCCAAAAATTAGTTTAGCAAATAGTAAAGCGTGCCTTACCAACTTTTTAATTCAGTTTAACGAACTTTTTCTCGTTCAGAAAACTCATTGAGCCTTCTTTACCAATAATTAAAATTGGTTAAGCGTGACTTACAAACCATCAATTAGTAAAACTAGACATCGTTTTAACGAAGTTTTTATTAGTAAAAACTACTGGTTGATGTTTTCAGTGTACTTAAGTTTTACACTTTTTTTGAAAAAAAAATTACAATTAATTTGGGTCGGACAGCAAAACATTCATTTCAATTTTGTAACAAGTCCAACACGTAGAAACCAATAGAAGTCCTCCGAATTCGGCAGCCCAGCAAGTACAGGCACTGCGTTGGGTTTTGTGGCTAATATTTGCAAGATCAGATATTTTTATGAGAATTCATGAATACAGTTGTGATCTGCAACTCTTATTTATTATTTATGTATACCTCGTATGTATCGGCGTACGCGATTGGTCAATACGCGTCACGTGACCGTGTATAAATTCCCGTTTATACATGGCTGCCGTGACGAACGCCCAAAGTGGTCAAAAATCATGCAATTTCAGACTGAATTTGATATGTAATGATTTAATTTTGTAAGTAATAGTTAGAAAAAAATACGGTATACATGAACGGGCAAGCCCTCGGGCATAAACAATCGTTCATACCCAAAATACTATGAATGAACCCCTAAATTTGTGTTGGGGATTTTAATTAAACAGTGCCGGTGGGCGAAAATTACAACGATGTTTTTGGCGATAGTTCGGTGTTTTGATTTGCGTGGGTTTCCCCGCGAAGTCACTTGTAACCGGAAGTAAATCTCTGCCGAAATTTCAGTGATACATCCCACAATGCACGCGCGAGGAACAACCCCAAATTTGCGTTTACTCCTCTTTACCCAGGTGTTATAAATTCAATGTTGGGAAAGTTAACAGAATCGCTGTAGGGAAGGTAGCGATCTCCAACGCCTACAGCAGCATTATATGTGGAGTCTTGCCCAATCGCTTCGAAAAACAGAGAGTTCTTGCGCTCCGGTCCTGTTATACGCAGTCCGTCCTTTTCACCTGTTTTTTAACATTGTTTAAATCGTTGTAAGTTGTAAACAATGATTTTGTGAATCGGTGAATTGCAAAGCTATCTTTTTCTAAATTTCATCCAGGTAATACTCAGAAATTTAATCCGAAAATATCGTTCAATTTTATTCGGACATGTCTTCTATTTATTGCATATGAACACTGTAAATTCTGGCGCCCCTGAAAAGGTAAATAATATGCCAGCCCAATCTATTTAACTCCGATATGAGCATCAGAAGCACCCCCAATCAACAACATTTTAAACACTGAGCCCGTATTATACGTGAACATTCATTTTAGAACAATAAAAAGTTTTCCAAAATTGTTTAAAATTAAAAGAACGATGACATTTTTCCAGAGATGCTTATTAAAGAGTAACCAAAACGGCAAGTATTTGTATACATTGGCTATCTCAATTTTAAAGAGGGTTTATGTTTACACATTTACAAATTGGGTCTTCTAGCCAAATTTAGATAATAACAGGGAATTAGTGGTAAATTTCTATTGTACACGAGATATACCTCAACTGCCCCCCCCCCCCTTCTGTCTTGTATCAAAATTAATTTACAATTGCATTATATATGAGACTTTGGACTCGTCTATCCTTATCCATTTAAAAAATCCATCTGGGGCTATGAGGCTGTGAAAGGTTTTTAGCGATATGTGGAAATACTCATGCTCGTGCGACTGCTTCGCGTCGCGTTACAGAAAAACAAACACCTAACCCTATAAGTTTCCCTCTTCCTCTGTTGACAAAGAGATAAAAACAGTTTATTCCCTAAAATAGAATCCGATCAATTACATTACAAGGTTCGAATTATTAAACGAGAGTCCAAATAGATCAGCGCACACCACTGACGCAAGAAAACCAGAGTACATATAATTCGAACTCATTCAAGCATTATAGTTTTTTGTTTTTTTCTTAAATGATGCAGCTCGTCACAGGACCAAACTAAAGGTGCTATAATTTTCAGGTATTTGTACATATGGACGGGCTTCCAGTCACAGCCCAACCACATTGTTCTTTTCCGCAGATATGCCTTACAAATTGTGTTGTATCAAACAATCTTTAGGCACAATAATGTACACCTCACCCATTTCGCTGAGCATATTTTCGTCCACTCTGCTCGGCCTCTCTGTTTGTAATTGCTGATAGCAGTATTCATTCATAGATGAATGCTTGTCGAACATCCCCATGCGATTTTCCATCGTTGCGACCGAGGCTGAGATAATAATATATTTGAGATGTTTTCAGTTTCATACATTTGTGACATACTTCTGGAATATAACGACTACAGCACTCGCTTTAATAAGACCAATAATTTGATAAGATTTCAATGTGCCTCTTTTTTGATTACGATAGCATATTATGAACTTTAATACGTTCGGACTTGACCAAGGCTATTTCTCTTTAGGAATCACTTCCTGGTGACACTATACCTCAAAATTGTCTATGGCTCAGATGATGGCAGCCAACTCTTTCAATTAGTAGCAACTCACCAAAAAGAACCAAACATCAATACAGCCATAAAGCACATTTATTAGGCGCTTTTAACGTGTTCGGTCAAGGGTGTTCTCATGACCCACAAAAGATTTCGTCCCCGTCCGTTATTCATACATACAAAAAAATCATAAATATAAGCCCTAAAGCGGTGTTTGATTCTTCAGCTCCAACATTTTTGGAATTTTATATATATCAAAAAAAGCACCCGGCTGGGTTATTGCCGGGTGAAACTTTATTCTGGTCGGGTAACCATCCAAGTTACAAAAACGCGAGACCTGGGCAGGCAGTTCTCGAGACTGGCAACTTAGGGTATCAAATTCACCTAGTTCTCTGTCCAGTCTCAAATGGGTATCAAATTTGACTTCCAGTCTTAGATAAGTAAAAATTACAGGATGTTAGAATGTTGATTTTAGATTTAATGTTGATATCATGCTCAAAACAGAACCAACGCCATAATAACTCAACGGGACATAAAATCTCAGGTTGAAAATTCCAATGGTCATATTGCCTGGCCCCGGGTTTGGTATAGCAAGGAGAGTATCCATTTGAACAAGTCTGGTCTCGGGTAGGGTGCCATTTCATCTGCTTGTATCGCCGGAACCCTTGTTAACTCGGGTTGTTTACCACCCAGGCTCATGTCAATTGACCCCCGGTTATTGTAGCATCAAGCCCGTGCGCAGTTCGCATTTGGTGCAAGTGGGTCTATTTTTGTAACCTGAAAGGTTGTTGATTTTGAATAGACCCACAGCAAATTCAAGGAATGGTCTGTCCTCTTTCAGCATTTTTATTGTAATGTCCAGGTTGTACTTCTCTTTGGGAATTGTTTTAACAGTATTTACAAACTTGTTTCTTTAAATCTAGCATTGCGTTGCATAAATTGCAATAACTAATTTATTTAGCTATTGCCCATGGCGAAAATAGCTAACCTGTAGGTGTTTGGTTTTGAATGTCACCAAATCAAATTCAAGGAATGGTCCTCTTTTCCCCTTTTTGTGAAATTGAAGGGTGCGACCACAACCACCGCACCCTCTCCTCTAGAAAAGGACCCTCGTCCAGACACTGACCTAAGCCACCGAGCGCCTGCGCATCGCGCTCGGTGGCTAGGTCACAGGGTGACGACGAGGGTCCTTTTCTAGATGGACTACGGCACCCCGGCCCCTGTTGTTCTTTGGTTACTGCAACGCTCTGTGGCAAGGACTCAATCGATATTTTTGTGTGGAGATGAGTTTGATCAAATAAAATTTCCATCGATTTCCGAACGGTAAGTGATTGTAAGAATTTATCAGGCAGTGCATATTTTTTTTAATGCAACCCGAATGCCCGTCGATGTCCCCTAGAGTTTACATTAAGAAGAAATGCATAGGTGTTAGTCTACGCTATTTTATCGTGTACACCTCTTTTATTCATTGCTGCAAGTAATTTTTTTATTGTTATTGCCTTGAGAAAGATACACGCCTCACAATTGATAATTTCTTCGACGGACTATGTCAGCTTTGTGCAAATGTTGTTATCGTTTTTTTGGTAAATAAATGAACGGAAACTTGCAAGCAGAAGTTTGGTGGCGTAAATTCTTTTGTTTTTCTGATGACTTTAAAATACAGGAATGGTGATAGGAGTGGCTCTATTGGCTATTGTGGTTTTGTAGTTTTGCTAGTCTTGATCCGAATTTTTCTAAAGTAAGTCCCAGTTATCAATGCAGGAACCTTTTATAAAACATAAAATTAGAATTAAGACTCTTTTATATTACGCATACGGTTCACACGAAGAACCCTTTCATATTGATATTGCACTCTATAATTTCCTTAGTAGTAAGTAGTCCCCGCAGTAGAAATAGAACAGTAGCGTCAAGCAGCAATAACCGTAGTAGAGTAGTAGTAGGCCCTAGTATAGCCTAATAGTAGCTGTAGAACTAGTAGAAGCGGAGTATAGGAGTAGTATGGCCTTTCACCACCAAGAGGTTTGCTTTATTTTTAGTTTGCCTCCTGTGCGCCCGTGTGCTATAGTGCCCCTTTCATTTAGAACTCAACGCAACGTTCTTTCATCAAAAGTATGTGGGTTTTATTTTAGAGAATAAAGGTATGATTTTGTGAACCGTACTCTCTTTACGACGAATTGAAACCAAGGCGATACCGTTATCGTAGTGGAATAACGAGGCCGGAGGCCGATTTCTTCGACGCAAAAAATAATGCTGTCGCGGTTTCAATTCATCGTAAAGAGAGTGCCGGTTCCCCAAATCATGGTCCTTTATTCTCACTCTTAAACAGCTTTATCAAAAAGAAAAGGATTAAGCATCTTTCACCCATTTCACGATACTTTACGGCTTAAAAACAACATAGAAAGGACTGCCCCACCACTCAATAAGCTACTACCTGGGTTCAATTGTCGAATTGAACCCGGACATCAGCCAATGACATTGCTTACATTTTCAGAGCTTTTACGAATTTCCTTTTTTTCCGACACGTCTTCGGCGAGCCGTCCACTGTTTCGTGGGCAAAATTGGAGGCGTCTTTATTGGTGGCGGTAGTGGTGTTAGTAGTGGTGGCAGCGTACCCGTAAGAGTAGGAGAATGACTATATGCCAAATTTATTAGTGTCATTCTTCCATTCCTGACTCGTGTGTTTTTACCTTATAATTAATACATAGTGCCGGATCTATATCTCGCCTTCATGTGATTAAAAGCGCTTCACAAAGGAATTGTTTATTTTGCTAAATTTGTACTAACCTGGTTAACATAACTGGTATTAACTGGTGTTTTATTTTCTCTTTCCAAGAAACGTGGGAACTCTCTAACAGTTTAGTTAACTGCAATCACATTCAAGTAATGTCCTTTCTATGTTGTCCCCTCACCACCTACCCCTTAAATGACGCACAGTTTACCAAATCTTTGTGACTGTGTTCTTTCCAACCCAGTTGCACCTTTTTGATGAGTACTTTGGATGGCCATGGTTAGGTATTTGCTTGGTGCTTTGGTCCCGGCTCCATTTCCCGTTGAACCACTTTGCTAGATTGTCAAGGTTGCTGGTTCCGATCATGGACCTAATAGAGAGAAGGACCAACAACGGCTAAAACCCCCGATTACCTAATTCGATTACCCATTCATCTCGACAAAGCTGGCACTCGATGTGTACTCATGTGGCATAACACCGAAGCCCGTGCCTGATCTATATCTCTTCGCCGCGGTCGATGCAGTGGTACTACGGGAAAAGCTGTCCCAAAACTTTGTAAATTTGACCGATGTCTTGTGACCCCTGACTGTAGTGGTTTTTTTGGCAAGGCATAGTACATTCACTTTCCCTCTTTTTTTTGGCAAAGTTTGTCACCAAATAGAAGGAGGATTTTGTTTCAGAACAACACGAAAAAACCCCATCACAATCCCGTCATCCTTTGTGGAGCTTTTTACGACTGTAGTAAATAAGCCTTGCATTTGGGTGGATTTTGGACCCGTAATTGTTAAATCTTTGTGAAAATAATATGAAAATGTGTCCCGGTGTTTTCTCGCAAAAGCAGTCGTAAGACTAACGTAGCCCTAGTTGCGACGTACGTTACTACTAAGATTTTTTGCGCGTTCGTGAAACTCCGACCCGTAGGCCTACGTGTGTCTTCCTTGAGTAAACGCCAGATTTACGATTAAAACTACGTATGGTCATGAGTACACGTAACGCACTCGTGGTAACAGCATTTATTAATTCAGAAAATGAAGGAGACACAGTCCTGAACAAAAAATAGAGAATATTATAGCAACCCCCTTGAATCTATTTTCAGATCAGGAGTGTCGTTGATGCATTTACACTGCCACTTGTATTGGAAATTTAAACGCCTTTCTAAACTCATTTTGCCTACTTTTCTAAATATTTTGAAATATCTGTTTTAATTCTCAACATGTTTAAATCTAAACATGTTTAGGCATTGACATTAGGTTTAAGACAGTGGACCGCCAAGTGTTTAGAGATTTGACATATTTAATACCTAACACAAATTTCCACCAAAATTCCTAGCACTGTTTTGCAGCTTGGAGTCTTGCCCAACTTGATACTGAGGGCTTATAAAACTAAATAAAGGCAACAAACTTATTTCTAGTAAGACTGTGTTAGTACGCCAAGTGAACTAGATAGCATCTTACAAGCAACAAACTCTTTTCCAATAATATGTATTATTCACATACTGTCATTTGGCTGAATCTCATTGTAATCTTGGCCCATTGACGCAAAATCGTGATAACAAAACCGATAAACAGGCTAAGTTAATAATCATCTCTCATTGTCTCTGTAAGCATGACTTGTAATAATTACATCCCTGTCCATCAAAATGGCCTGCATCCCTTTCCACATAAAAAAAAAAAAAATTGGCTCATCATAAGCCATGTCACGCACAGAAAAAAAATAAGACAGAAAGAAGGGAAAAAAGAAAGAAAAGTAAAGAATGAAAGGAATAGGCCTTACAAATATGAATCATCCTCTATCTAGTTCAAGGCTGACCTGGAGATTTTCCGAGGAATGCGTGTCCTCAATTTCAACAAATCGTATTTTTTGCATGTACATAAATGCTTATCCACATACCTATCGCTGTGTGAAATAGCTAACTTGTAATTCCGGATCCGGATTTTTGTTATACAGTAGGCCTAACCTATGGTACTGTTACACTAACATTAGATGTTTACTACATCAAAACGAAAAATCAATTTTCTCTCATTTTTGGTGGAACTTAAGTAATTTTAGGTACTATTTTTAGTTCAGATGACTAAATAATACACCCAAAAACATCATATTCGAAATCTCTGAGTCAGCATGAAAAAGCACACGACTTTTTTGTCATTATTGCTACTTCACATTTTGTTGAACTCATTACAAAATAGTGTCAAGTCTTTCTGTACTAGTAATGTATCTCTTGCCATTTCTTCAATTGCTTAACAGACCTTCTTCATGTTGGCTGCAGGCATTTACCTTTCCTGTATTATTACTTCATATCCTTTTGTTTTCATTTATGGATATAGGCCTGTATTACTTTATTTTTTTGAAAGTAAAATATTTTTTTGTCTTTCAACCTACACCATAGACTCTAATGAGAAAATAGCCGCCCTCTGTGTTTTTGAAACCATTTTCCTTTCTGTGCCGGTGAGCCTATATAATATCTATCGAAAGTACACAGGTACTAGTAACAAGATAGGCCAATGCGATGATATAATTTAATTGTTATAATATACTTCAATATACTTCTTAAACTGAACGCAGTCTCATATACCACAGAATTCTAAAATACGCGAGGGGTCTCCGAGTACTATAAGATTCAATATGTCTATGCTCACCCCAAAAACACGGATGCTGTAAAATCCGTGAATCGATTTACTAGAACGGCATTCAAAACCAATCTCTTACATATTGCACCCACGATTACCCCAAATAGAACGACAACGTAATAATGATCCTACGTTATGCGGAAAGGTAATTCCTACGACTGTCTAACGTCCATTGTTCGCGAACGCGACGTAGTACATTTGGTAGCAATCGTTACCAGCTCTCAGCATAATTTACTTATATCTTACGATTCAAGTTATCGCGACGAACCCCCGATCACTACCTACTCTTGATAAACGGTGTTATGAAAGTTCGATGTACCTTGTAACAAAGTATAACTTCTGAACTGGTGCCCATCCGCCATACGTGTAACTCTACCTCGAAAACCCACACAAATTGTAATATTTAACCTTCTGGTTTATGTTGAATTTGTTTTACCGTTGTGGCTGTTTGATAGCCGATACCATGTCGAAGTGATTCCAATGTCAGTTTCATCTGCAAATATAAGTGTGATAAGTCATACTTATAATGATAACGCCTCGTCTTCGATGGGGGTTGTTACCGCTCTTTTATTCTTTTCGCCCTACTAAAACCCCATTTTCCGGTGTCAAAGAGTAATAGAAGTGCCCAAATTGACATCTTATGCTCCGTTCATGCCCCCATAAAAAACACTACCCGGTAAGGAAAGGTAAGGGTGGTTCCAAGGATGGATCTGGTGTGGCCATCACCCTATGGATAGGGTGTGGCAATAACCCCCCCCCCCCCTGGAATAACCACACGCCTAGTACGACCAGTAGTTCACAGACATTTGAATTTAGTTGCAATTGATGGCAGGTCCTCTT
>JAMKCH010035449.1:0-47513 GCA_023653785.1 Ophioderma brevispina
GAACTCTTCAGCCCGCTGCCTTCCACCAAGTTACATCATTCTATGCCTTACGGAACTCCATAAAACATGTACACATGCCTTGCAGTAAATTTTTGTGTAAATTATGCAGAAATTAGAACGTAATTAGCAAATTTTACCACAAAATCAAATCCCCCAGGTCGAGAACTCATCAACCCTCTTATTTCCACCAAGTTACATCATTGTCACCCCTTACAAACCTCCAGATAAATCGTATACCACATGGGTTAACATTTTATTATCACGGACGAACGGCAGATCTACGGACGCTGCTCATTTCATATTCCCCATTCTGAACTTGTCGTCGGGACAAGTAGCCCATAGGACAGTGTGTTAAGTAAATGTGGTATAACCAATTTTAAGCTGTTTCTGTTCACAACTCAAGAGGACCACATTTCCTGGGCCTTAAAATTCTCTGGGGTAATGAAAAAATATGGCTTTCTTTCTTCTGATACAAAAGTGCAATTTTTTTTTTTTTTTTAAGTGTGGGGGAACAAGGTTATCGATCGGGTCACCCCCCCCCTTATACTTACATCACAACATCCCTCGTGTTTACAAAATACACACACTGGCCCAAATATTGCAACATGCAGAACAACCATAGTTTATATTCAAATATCGATTTAAAATTGTTGCCAGAAGTTCTGACTACACATTATGGCAATTATTGTCAAATGTTATGATTTTCAAACATATGCTGTTTTCCAGAATCAAATAGTGCGGAAAATGGGTAAGTTGGTTGTTGTGTTCCCTAAAGATGGCGGATTCAAGGAGTTGGCTAATGATAACTTCCGATTGTACTCTAGAAGGAATACGGCACAGGAACCTCAAAAATGGCTGCAAGATGATAAATAAAATGAATACAGAGCGAATCAAAAAAAATTGTGTCATGAGAAACACAAAATTTGACCCTGACCTGTTTACTCACCTGTGACACGTTGATGTTTTCATGATCTGCATATTTTCGATCGACTTTCTATTCTGAAAATGACATAATTTGGTGAAGAAATAAGGTAGATATGAAGGATTTTTTTCACGGCTGTCTGGGAGAAAGATTTGTCACCCATATTCGACAAATAATGGAACTGAAAACCCAGCTTAACTGGTAAACCCCATTGGAATGGGGTAAAAATGTATCATGCTGTGAAAATCTTTCATACTACCTTATTACTTCACCAAATTCCATTCATTTTTTCAGCATATAAAGTCTAAAATATGCAGATCATGAAAACCTCAAGTGTCGACACAGTTGAGTAACCCAGGTCGGGTCAATTTTTATTTTTTTCATGCACAATTTTTTTTATTCCTATTATCCGGTTCATCACATCTCCGTGTAAATATTTAGAGGCGAAAATTTAAGTGTGGTATGGACGCGGAAAAGAGAATAACGTCAGTAAAAGAGGGAGCGCGCCGCATCACCTTTGGACTCTTTTAAATTACACCATTGGACATTGCGCTGTTTGTCATGGAACGTGAATGCATAATTAATACATAATTTACCTAAACCCACAGGTTTTATCATTCAAATTGCATTCGGATGTCTCCGAATTTCCCTATATTCGAAGACACTGTCTTCATATGACTTTATCTCATTTCGGTCCAACAATCACTCTCCGATTCTGCGCCGTAACATAAGCCCCTAATGAACCCGCACAAATGTGGGTCACGTTGTCCAGTGGATATGACTGCCGACGCATGATCCAAAGGTTGTGGGTTCGAGCCCCTCTGCTGCCATGTATTTTGGCACTTGGGCACGCACTTTACCTCACTTGCTTCGTCGACCCAGCGAAATATGGGGAGCTGTCATGGGGGATATTACAATAAGTGCTGATAGGCTGTGCGCTGTAAGGCATGTCTTAGAGCAGCCTCCTATATGAAGCGAAATTATTGTGAAGATTTCCTAACGGCAGCGTAAATAATAATAGTAATTGTACAGCGCTGTGGATACGATTGTGTAAGAGGCGCTTTATAAATCCTTCATATATTATTAGTTATTACAATTCATTATTGGCTATTTTGAAGGCCATTTCTTTTTGTTTTTTGTGTCTGTATTCCTTCGGAGGTGGCCAATTGGCATGTTTATCTTACGGCTCAGTAATCCGCCAAAATTTAGGGAAAAATACAATCAAATCAAACATTTTTCTCCTCTTTGAATTCTCGGGAATAATATCTTTATCCAAAATACAACTTTGGCATGTCCATAGGCCTATCAATGTTTTGGTCCAAGAATCCTGGTATAATTTGTGGATCCGCGTGATTATGAATTAATTTTCTGCGTGTTGCATACTTTTTGCCAGTGTGTGAATTCCACTTACACATCATGGTGTTTACTTTGGTGTTGATTTCATTGAGAGCACATATAATGTAAAAGATTGCAACCATGCAATAGCTATTATACTTAGGTATGCATAATTATTGTATCTCTGAAATGGGTACGTCAGATAGGCAAAATTCCGTCGCACCGTTGCAAAAATATAGCAATTGCGCTGATTTTTGTATGTTATTTAGCTCAGTTGCATACTCAATTTTCCCCGAAATAACGCCCAAAATGAATCAGGTCGGAACTCTCAGGACCCGATTCCTTCCACCAAGTTACATCATTATATGCCTTAGGACTGCCAGAAAACATGTACACAGGCCTTGCAGGATAATTTTTGTAAATTAGCAAAATTAGATACGTACTTAGCATTTTACCACCAAAATCAAATCAGGTCGAGAACTCATCAACGCTTATTTCCACCAGTTACATCATTGTCGCCCTTACAAACTCCAGATAAATCGTATACAACATTGGTTAACATTTTTACACGGACGAACGGACGAACTAACGACGCGCTCATTTCATATCCCCATTCGACTCGTACGGCGTGGACAATTAGCCCATAGACAGTGTGGTTTAAAAAGGTGTATACCATATTTAAGCGTTTTCTGTTCACAACATCAAGAGGACCCATTTCCTTTGCCTTAACATTTCACTGGGTAATGAACAAATATGGAACTTTCTTCTGATACCAAAATTGCAATTTGGGTGGAGTATAGTAGTGGAACAGGTTATCGATCGGTCACCACCCCCCCCCCCCCTTTAATACTTTCACACATCACACACCCGCTTGTTTACAAAATACACACACTGGCCAAAAATATTGCAACATGCAGAAAAACAGTTTATATCAAATATCGATTTGAAATTGTGCCAGAAGTTCTTGACTCACATTATGCAATTATTGTCAAAGTTATGATTTTCAAACATATGCTGTTTTCCAGAATCAAATAGTGCGTGAAATGTTTAATTTGGTTGTTGTGTTCCCTAAAGATGGCGGATTAAAGGATTTGCTAATGATCGTGCCGATTGTATCTAGCAGTAATAACAGGCACATGAACATCAAAATGGCTGGCAAGATGAATAAATAAAATGAAAGACAGACAATCAAAAAATTGTGCATTGAAGAAACACAAAATGTGACCCTGACCTCTTTACCCAACTTGACACAGTTAGTGTTTTCATGATCTGCATATTGTTTTCGACTTTCTATGCTGAAAAAATGACATAATTTGGTGCAAGAAATAAGGTAGATATGAAGGATTTTCACGGCTGGTCCGAAAGATTTGTCACCATATTCAGACAATATGGAACTGAAAACCCAGCTTAACTGTGTAAACCCCATTGGAATGGGGTAAAAATGTATCAGTTAGCTGGTGCAAATATTTCATAGCTACCTATTACTTCACCAAATTCCTTCATTTTTTTCAGCATATAAAGTCGAAATATGCAGATAATGAAAACAAACAGGTCAGGGTCAAATTTTATTTTTTTCATGCACAATTTTTTTTATTCCACTATGTAACCGGTTTATCACATCTAGTGTAAATATTTAGAGGCGAAAATTTAAGTGGTTGTAGGACCGGAAAGAGATAAGCAGTAAAAGATGGGAGCGCGCCCATCACCTTTGGACTCTTTTAAATTACACCATTGGACATTGCGCTGTTTGTCATGGAACGTGAATGCATAATTATACATAATTTACCTACAACCACTGGTTGATCATTCAATTGGCATTTCGATGTGCTCCTCTCCGAATTTTCTCGAATATTTCTAAGACCACTGTCTTTCAAATTTCATGTGGACTTTGTCTCATTTCTGGTCCAAACAATCACTCCGATTTCTCCAGTAAACATAACCCCTAAATGAAACCCGTTACAATTCATTAGTGGCTATTTTGAGCCGTTCTTTTGTTTTTGTGTCTGTAATTCCTCTGTGAGTTCAATGGCATGTTTATCGTTCCATTTAATAATCCGCAAATTTAGGGAAAATGGACAATCAATCAAACATTTTTGTCCTCTTTGGATTCTAGGGAATAATATCTTTATAAAATACAACTTTGGCATTCCTAGGCCTAAGCAATGTTTGGTCCAGAACTCCATGGTATAATTTGTAATCCGTGATATGAATTTTCTGCGTGTTGCAATCCAGTTTGCCAGTGTGTGTAATTCCACTTACACAATCAAGGGTTACTACTTGGTGTTTATATTCAGTTGAGAGCAAATATAATGTAAAGAATTGCAAACCATGCAATACTATTATACTTTGTCCCTGCTTTGTCTTGTCTGAAGTACGAAGTAAAACGATGCGCGCATATACCAAATGCCTCCTTTCAGTTGCAATGGCGATTGTGGTGCTTTGGCCTACGCTCAGCGCTGAATGTCAGTACAACATACACGCCCGTTACGGCGTACTCATACATCGAGCCTGGACAGGGTAATAGTTTTGGAGAAATTTGAGGATGCACTCCTTTCAAATTTGCCCCTGTCCTCTTTATGTGAGTCCTTACAAATGCATTGGGAGACATTGCTTCACATAGTAGTCAGCCTATTGACTCACCCCACTGGCGACCATATGATAAAACATTGTCAAATGTCAAAGTTCCTCACCAAATGTTAAATCTTAATATTGCTCGATTTCCTTTAAAACCTGGGCTCAAATTGTTCATCTTTCCCACAAAGACTGCAACAATATTTTTTCAACTGTCTTAACATATTTTTAAAAATTCAGAGAGCCCAAAAAACCAATAGAGGTCACTGGCAATTGACCCTGTTTGTCATTTACCTCAATAACAAAATACAAAGAGGGCCAACTACTTTTTTGCAATCCCTGTTGAAAGGTTCACAATTTTGAGACCATTTTAAGAAATCGGTGCATATTAAAGATTTTACCTTTGGTGATGACTTTGACCTTTGATTTATCTCCAGAGGCCATACGTTGCCCCAGGTAGTCAACTATACTTTTTTTTAATCGCTTGTAACAGAGAACACTTTGGTTACCTTTTTACAGGCAATCCAGCATTTCTCCGTTTTGGACCCCTGTATTATAATTCTGCCCACACTTTCACGAGGGGCACCACTGCTGAATTGGTTCATTAACCTTCATATAAGAGAAATCCACTGAGAATGATCTCCTGCTCGCGCACGGTCATGATTGCTCCAAATACTCTAGTATGGACCCTGATGAACCACATTCTTGTAACCTTGTCAAATATATTGATGCATTTTTGATACACTATAAAAGTATCAATTTATTGAACAATAAATAATTTCAACCATCACCTTATGAATATATATAAAATGGATAAATATTATCAGGAAATATAATCATAATTAGCCATATACCATATACTTGTGTACAAGCATCCAAGAGGCAATGTTTACAATTTTAAAAAAATTCCTTCACCAGGAATGCTTGTGACATGAAAAAATACTTAGACATAATAAATACGCATTTCAATGATCTCATCCAGTCATGATAAATAAAGTGTTCTTTGAGCAATTTCGAAGTAAAGCTACAAAAGTCTTCTTTAGTACTCATTTCATGTGATAAATCATTGTGTTAATCCACCTGGCTCAAAGACCTTGGCAACATGGAATAATATTGCCCAATTTGTGGTCTTGCGACCAGATTTTACCTAAATTTGGACCAACTATTGTAATGGTCAAATATCTGTGTGCATTTTGGTCCGCAAGTTGATGCTTGCTGGCAACATTATGTCATTATTTCAGTTTTAAAATTAATTTTAACCATTGGGATTGTAATTTAATGACTCTTTGAGTGGAAAAGTGGTGTGACGCAAAACTTTAAATGATATTATTCTCCTTATCTTTACATACAATTTAATTTTGTATGCTTTGAAGCGTGATTTTAAAAATTTACAAAAGATTGGATAGTAAACTTAAAAAATACATCGTGCGGTCCTCCCGGGCCTCGAGTGTCCATCTGTGTCGGCGGTTTGTGAAGGGACCAAGTTCATCATGAGGTCACAAGGTCACCTGATGGTCACGAGCATGTCCCCCCACCTCTCCCTTCCTTCCACCAAGTTACATCATCGAACTCATAACGGCATGCAATATATTAAGGGTTAACATTTTGACCACAGACACACACCCACAGATACACAGACACATACTACCAAAGTATCCCTATGTGCCTTCTGCAATTCTTGCAGATGACACAAAAAATACCATACATGAATTCCTCTCCGTACTATGATTAGGCTAAGAAAAAAAACCCTCAAGTTTTGTCCCAAAACCAGAAAACTGTCGCCCTTTTTTTAAGATTGGTCTTTACGCTTATTCTTTTTTAGGTTTTGTACTCACTTGAGAGATTTTTAATTTTCAGAAAAAAGTGTTAAAAGTGGGCCAAAAATGCAATAATTTTTTTTTTTACTATAAGCACAGCATTTCGCATTAGCATATTTCTAAAAAATACATCTGTCCTCGACCGCTTGTGTCTCCCTGTTCCGTCGCGGTTAGTGTAATGATAGGACTAACAGACCTTTGAGCCTTGATATGTGACCTTGGAGACATCAAACAAATGAGGGGTTTTGCATGTAAACTCCATAATCAGTTGGTTCCAATTGACTTCCAACTTTTCAGCACTGAGGTGAATTTGACATTTTTTCAGCCTATCTTACAATTTGACCTCACATGGACCTTTGACCTTGTCAGGTGACCTTTGACCTATCAACAAATGAGGAATCCATGTTGCCTCTATGATTCAAGTTTGGTTCCCAAATGAACTTCAACTTTTCAAATAGCTCAATTACATTTTCAGCCTATTTTAACAACTGACCTCACATGACCTTTGACCTTGGTATGTGACCTTTGCCTCACACAAATGGGGATGCCCAAACTTTGCACCTGTACCCAAGTTTTTGAAATTTAATCCATCAAGTATGAGATATTACAGGCAAATGTTAACCCTTTTTCACAACAGAACACCAAACAACAACAACAGACATCAACTACAGTTTGACCAAGTGATCCCTTATTTGTCTTCCTGGCTTAGGGCAAGCCGACCAAAAACACATTTCACATTTTGTACACTTTCTTCTGAGACAAACTTGTTTGGTTGTTTTTGGGTGCCTTAACTATTTTGGTGTGTGTAATGTAGATTGAAAAGATGATTTGCCTAAATACATATTATGGCACAACCCAATTAAGTTGAACTCATTAATACAGGTGGGAAATCAAGTTAAAACCCAGTCACATCTTGCTATCCATTGGTGAGGAGTGTTTCTAATGTGATTGCACTTCTTAATTGTCCTAATGAGATTATGAAGTGAATCCAGTTTAACTTTCTGAAGTTAATTTTAGAATTTCAAGCAACAAAATACCAAAACAAAAATCTTGCTTCTATACAATCTCATCATGTTGGGTTTGTCCATTTTCAAAAACTGACCAGATTGGTTTTGCCATTTTGAACACCATAACATTCATTTGGGAAAATAGCAATATTGAACCAGGCCCGTAACCAGGGGGCATCCCCCAATTTCTAAAAGCCCCCAAACCCCTAAACAGATGCTGAAAAGGGCCAAGAAAGTTAAAACATTTTGTTTAAAATTTTTTATTTTTTTTATTTTTTTTCCCCTCTCCTTTTTTGGCAATTTTGGGAAAAATTCTCCCTTTGCAAAAAAATTCACCCCGCTCAAAAATCCTGGTTACAAGGCCTGATTGGAGCCATTTTAGACTTCTAAGCTACCTCAACTATTATGGCTGATGATAACATCATCTAAAAATAACTGGCAATGTAAAGTTGCATCATCCCCTGGCAAGTTGGAAGTCTGGACATGACCTCAAATGACTTTGAACTTGGTCTATAACTTTGACATCATCCCCATATGAAGGAACCCCTACTGCTCTAACCCCAAGTCTGGTTTAAATCGGACTTTCAACTTTTCGAAGAAGACCTGAAATACAACCCTAACCAAAACCTAACCAGCCTGACACCACACACACCACATTCGCACACTCTGCAATATCCCCTGCTTTTCAAGCCCAGGGTAATAAAAATGATGTCACATATAACAAATATAGATTTGACAGAGCAGTAATGTTAAATGAGCACACCTGTTAAGTATTTCTTAGTAGCCGGCATGGAAGTCTAAAAATGTTGTTAAAATTTAACTTTATATTTTAAAAAAAAAATGGAAGCACACAAAGTCTTATAAAATCGTCCTCCTTAAGTTAGACCGATTTCTTGGTCTTTCCCATTTCTTGGATGATATTTCCTCCACCTCTGCACAAGCACACCACTAAGATGATAAATATTAAAACAAATACTGCACTGAAAACAAGGAGGACTGTTGACGGGCCTTCGCCACTCAAAACATTCTGGAAAGAAAAGATGAGACATGGTAACTAGATAAAGAAGGGCAATTATGCAAGGGAAAGCCTTGGACAGATTCATTTTGATTTGATAAGTTATTATTCCTATCGATGCCTGATGGTAAGTAAAGTGTTGTGCCGAGCAAGCTCGTGCGCAGAGTGCCCATCTCTCTTTCCTCAGTGTTTGGTCCAGACTCACTACTCCTCTCGCACAGCGAGTCTGTTACCTACCCAGCAATAAATAATGCTGGTACCCATTTTTTAATACACCTTGGTGGAGAGGAGTAATTGAGGTAAAGCGCCTTACTCAAGGGCGCAACACGTTGGCCGCAGTGGCGCTATCGAACGCCACAACCTTTGTAAGTACGGGGCGAGCGCTCAATCCACTGGACCACACGTTGCCCCTCAAAATGCCCGCGAATACATACTTTTTTGCAATTTGTCATAACAGCTCATTAAAATGCAGCACAATTTCCACACATGCTGCCGGTACAAATGCAATTGCACACACATTGTGCAGGTACACACAACATCAATCAATAATTTGTTTGCGTAATGATAGTGATATTGAATTTTTTATTAATTTTTTCCCCCTGGAATAGCCAGCGACAGAAAGTGTTGAAAAAAAACCCCTTTGCGCTTGGTCCGATTCAAACTGGTGCATCCGTATTCCCTGATAACCACCAAATTGGCGGAATTTTCGGTTGTTAATGTTCCGCGCGTTCAAGTAAACCAAATGTACTACAGCATTTTGCACGGGATCGAGCGCCGCCATGCTATATACACACTGCAAAAATCTCTTGCATTGTCTTGCGCCTACATTATTCCACAACCTGTATTCCAAAGATTGGATATGATGTGTGAACATGAGACTTACAAAATGTACCCTAAAACAAGTATTTTCTACCTAAGAACTAACGACTGAAAACATACCGTACATTAATTTTTGTCTTTTTTTGCTACCCTAAAAATAAGCAAATGCGTTGTGTCGTTAATATATACCCTTTATTATGTTGCGTTGGCTTTACTTCTAATTTTCTCATGATTTGATTTCTCCTGATATTTATTTTACATACCCTAAACATGTACGTCACAATTTCAGGTTAAGAAAAAACATAAACCCTTTTTCTGTATTTTTCTGTTTATTTTACACCCTAATAAATATGTATGCGTGGCACATCGCCTGTTGAAAAAAAAAGGCCCTTTTTACGCATTTTCTTTTTCTCCATCATCCCACCTTTGAATACAACAAGTCGCCCCCAGGAGACAACCCAGTTTATTAAATAGGGGCAATTATTGTGCAGCAAAAGTGCCATGATCCTGACATTTATGACCTCATGAAATTGTCAAAAAATGACAAAGTTAAGGTGAATGAGGCAGTGATTAAACGTGTGGATATGACAAAAACAATATAGCCATTTAGAGCCACAATGGGATTTAAATTTAAAGTTAAAAAAAATGACCAATTATGGCTTTAATTCAATCCACCTCTTTATGTTAAAAAAACCAAACCATTTTTAGAAAAAATCTAAAATCAAATCTACTCCATCAATGATTATATTCACACAGCTATTCGACCCATGCAAATTGTCTCTTTTAATTTTTAGAAACACATTTAAGCAGTGGCAACACAATTTGACAACTGATATTAGCAAGAGAAAAAATGCAACGAGAGATTATCTCTGCACAAATCAGAAAATTCCATTGCGGGAATCTTCCTATACGCCCTACAAAGGTTATACAATTGATGTGTTATAGCACCCTCTATATCCCATTTCTCCATAGAAAGATGTGTAAACCTAGATTTTAAAGAAAAATTGTATTTGCAGGCAATAAAATGTTGTCAAATTTGCACAGGAAGTAGTTTACTAGTTTACGTTAGTTTATTAAGTATCGAAACAGTTGTCAAAAAACTGTTGTTGCGGTTTTGATATTTTTTGTTTAATCTGGGTTTTCATAATAAATGAGGACGTTCAAACAGTGTATTACCACAGCAGCCATATGCATCGATTTGCATACCAAGAATTGATTCCCAGGTGAGCCTTGGGAAATTGATCCAAAAATCATCAATTCAATTACTTTGCACCATGGTATTCATGAAGTTGTTAAAAAGATAATAATAAAAAGAGTAAAAATCTTCCATTATTTAGGTATTTTTTGTTGTCTATAATCAATGGATTGTGCAAGAATCTCATCAGAATAGATTTCACAATTAAGTGAGATCATACATATTTCAAGGGGTGATGGTCAATCCCGGGCCCTATGGAGAATAGGACTTGTTGCCTTACAAAAAACATATTGTGTCCATGGTACAAAGTACATTACAGAATCGGCTTACGGAAACTGATGCATGCCGTTCCGTTCTACCCCCCCAAAATTTTGGTGTTCATAATAGGACTTGTCAAAATCCGCTTTGTGCTGGATCTTTAATACCACGTTTGGCCCATTGTTGATGGCCAAATAAAAACTTAGGTGTTATAGTGTGCATTGATAGAAGAATGCATTGTTTTTCCAAACTGTGATAACAGAATGATATTTTGGCCAGTGTTCAGGTAATATTGTTTATTAAATAACAATATTAACGAAATAATTGCACGGTGTTTTCATTCTGATACTTTCAAATGACAATCCAGCTATCTAGATGTGAAACATTATTTACTAAATACATTATATTCCATTGTTTATGGAGTACAGGGTTGTATCAGAAAGACCGTTACCCTCCAGAGAACGACACTTTTTGCCTACTTCCCATATTCTTATCTTGTTTTGAGGATGATATTATTGAGAATTTATTTTTCCCCAAATATGGTGATGAAACGATCGAGAAAGAAAAACGGGTTTGTTTTTGAAAAATAACCAAAACAATGGCCATTTCCCGAAAAGTGATGCAAAATCCTCTTTTGTCCACGGCTAGCAATAGCGATAACATTTAATGGAATCTTATGCATTTAACACAAGTGACAAATAAGTCGGTTAAGATGTAAAATTGTGTTCTATTTCACTTATAATGCCTTAAAGCACTTTAAACATGTACTTTATTTTGTTTTCTGCGCCTACACAATATCTGTCGCATAAATAACCTAAATTCCCTCACTCATCTCCTATTCTCTATTTCTCTCTAAACTGATGTGGGTTACCAGATCAAAATGGTGCCACGACCACAATTCACCAAAGAGGAGAAATTTTCATGACTAAAAATATATTGAAGCACAAAGTTTAGTGCAGTCCAGTTCTTCAGAGTGAATGGGTACGTTCTTTCATCAAAGTAGGGTCCCAGTAACGATGGCAATCAAGAGGAACAAGAGGACAAATTTCTGGAGATGGTAAGATTTTAAATAGTGCAAAGAGAAGAGAGATCGGTCGTCAAAGCAAGGAAGATCAGCCACAAATATTGCTGCAATACAGGACTGTAATGTGCAGAGAACTAAACAGTAACCCTAGAATAAGCACATACCTGACACCTTGTGTGCTCAATTCCAATACATGTTTCTTCTGCTATTGCTAGCCGTGACAAAATAGGTTTTCATTATTTTTATAGAAAGAGTCATTATTTGGTTATTTTATCACCGTTTTCTTTCTCGTTTTCACCATATGTTCGAAAAAGTACATAGTCTCATAATATAAAGCTAAAACAAGGAAAAGAATTGGTTAAGTAAGCAAAAAGTGCCGTTTCTGGAGGGTAATGTTCTTTCTGAGACACCCTGTACCGTAAACTTTCCTACCTGTGGCCATTAAAATATTTCCTTTTACCTCTCATGGTGAAAGGACAGACCTAAAACTTTTATGCAGGCGTCACTTTGAAGCGTGGACCCACCCTCCTCATCATCACCTTTCTTCACCTGGGCCAATTATTTATCACGTCAGGATTTCACCATTACTTCACTTGCTTTACAAAAAACAAAGACACGGTATCACTATATCTGCAAATTTATTAATCCAGGCTTCACCCTTTGATTTATTTCCAAAGGTGACGCTTCACTTTTGTCAATTTTGGCAGATCTGAAGCTTCACCACCGTTTCACCATACTGAAAATTACATAGTTCAAGCTTCACTACTGTTTCATCATACTTGCCATTGCATAGTTTAAGCTTCACCACTGTTTCACCTTCACTATTAGCTTTTGATGTATTTCAAGCTTCGTCTTTCACAATCATACTTCACCAATGTTCATTTATTACAAGACCATGACTACAATTATGATCAAATCCTGAATTCCACACTTCTTACAAAACAAACAAGTCAATCAGGTTTCAAAGATGCAGCAACATTATTATTTATTTTGTTTTAATCCAATGTTCCTTCAGATACATTTTTGTTGTTATAACAATAAAAAACAAAGATTATAATATGTATACAAAACCTGTTTTAACTACAAGTCTTGTTTACTAACTCTTGTTAACTGTTAAAAAACATTATCTACTGTTAAACTGTTCCTTGTTCCAGACAAGTTCCAGGTTTGCATTGTTAGCTTTGACATGGTGTTTATAAATAAATGTACACTAAAAATGATCATGTTCCATTTGATCATCATTTGAGTTATTGTGTAACCTCCGTGTTTATAAGTGAATGTAATTTTATCAAAATGCATGCAATACTCTAACATTGTTTTGTAAACCAAGATATTCTGATGGAAGAAGGGAGGGATCAGATCCACCAAAGACCAATATTTGAAGGTCTTTGGATCCACATGAAAAGGGAAGTGCAAACCTGTGGGTACATACGCTCGACCACAAAAAACAATCCTGTTTATAGAGACAACCTTTAAAGAAAATCAAAATATAATATAAAACAAGCTAAATTTGGGGATGGTTTTCATATCTCGTGCATAAGGACAATACTCATGGATTTAAATATATGTTGTGTACAAATTACATGTAGTACTTGTTTACTACATTGTTAACCCCTTACAGTGTAACAACATGTTTTTGGCATGGTTTACAAAGCTTATCAAATTTCCTATTCACATTAGCTTGGTTACACCTCATTCAAGAAACTGTTGGCTGGGTTATTGTGTGACTACCTGATGATGGACCACACAATTTAAGCCTTGCCCATAACCCACTAATTACAACAGGTCCGAAACTATGAAAGCAAAGCAAACCAAAAAGAAGAAACCCTTAAATACCTGAGAATTTATGAGAGTATCATTGTAGAAAGTCTTATGCATGATTACAGTGATCTCAATGCTTTGCTTAATTAGTATTGGTCACTAACTATGAGCAAATTGATGGGGAAATTGCCTAGGAGCAACATCTGCACAATATCAAACACACTGCATGCGAATGTATACTTGACTGGTTATGTACTGGCAAAGTGACAAGCATCATGTACATGCATGATTTTAATAATACCTGAGCAATTTCCTGATCAACTCATTCAATATTAGTGTACCTGTTGCATACCATGCAGTTGGGGACTATTCAAATGTATAAGCAAACTCTCAGAAGGTAAGCATTGCACAGAGAGCTAAGTTTGGTGGTGATGATGATCAAACCGTTTCCTTTTCTCGTTTCACCATATGTTCGAAAAGGTACATAGTCTCATAATATAAAGCTAAACAACAAGGAAAAGAATTGGTTTAGTACCAAAAGTGCCGTTTTCTTCTGAGGGCATGTTTCTTTCTGAGACAACCAGGTACCGTAAACTTTCCTACCTGTGGCCACTTAAAATATTTCCTTTTAACCTCTCATGGGAAAGGCCCAGACCTAAAACTTTTATTCAGGGCACTTTGAACGTGACCCCACCCTCATCACCTGTGTCTTTCTTCAACCTGGGCCAATTTTTATCACGTCCGGATTTTCACCATTACTTTCTTCACTTGCTTACAAAACAAGACACGGTATCACTAACTATCTGCAAATTTGTTATCAGGCTTCACCCTTTGAATTTATTCCAAGGTGACGCTGTCACACTTTTGTCAATTTTTTGGCGGATCTGAAGCTTCACCACCGTTTCACCATACTGAAACTTACATATTGCACTTCACTACTGTTTCTTCATACTTGCCATTGCATAGTTTAAGCTTCACCACTGTTTCACCTTCACATAGTTTGAGGTATTTTCTAGCTTCGTCTTTCACAACCATCCTTCACCAATGTTCATTTATTACACGACCATGACTACAATTATGAAAAATCCTTGAAGCCACCTTCTTACAAAACAAACAAGTCATCAGGTTGTTCAAAGATGCAGCAACATTATTTTTATTTTTGTTTAAAATCCAATGTTCCTCACATTTTGTTGTATAACAAAAAAAACAAAGATTAGACTCTTATACTAACCTTTTTTAACTACACTCTTGTTTACGAACTCTGTTAACATGTTAAAAACAATTATCTACTGTTAACTGTTCCCTTGTTCCAGACAAGTTCCAGGTTTGCATTGGTTAGCTTTGACATGAGTTTTATAAATAAATGTCCCCTAAAAAATGATCATGTTGCATTTGATCATCACTTTGAGTTATTGTGTAACCTCCGTGTTTATAAGTGAAATGAATTTTATCAAAATGCATGCAATGACTCTAACTGTTTTGTAAACCACGATATTCTGAGGGAAGAAGGGAGGGATCAGAGCCACCAAAGACAATATTTTTGAAAGGCTTTGGATCCACATTAAGAGTGCAAACCTTGGGTAATACGCCCGCTCGACCACAAAAAACATCCTGTTTATAGAGACAACCTTTTAAGAAAATAAAAATATAATATAAAACAAAGCTAAATTTGGGGATGGGTTTTTTTCCATATCTCGGCATACGGACAATACTCATGGATTTAAATTTATGTTGTGGGTACAAATTACATGTAGTACTTGTTTACACAATTTTAACCCCTTACATGTAAACACCATGTTTTTGGCGTGTTTACCAAAGCTTATCAAATTTTCCTATTCACATACGCTGGTTGACACCTCATTCAAGAAAACTGTTGGCTGGGTTATTGTCGAGCTACCTGATGATGGCCCCACACCATTCAGCCTTGCCCATAAGCCCACTAATTACAAACAGGTCCGAACTATGAAACAAGAAATCAAACCAAAAAGAAGAAACCCTTAAATACTTGAGAATTTATGAGAGTATCAATTGTATAAAGTCTTATGCATGATTACAGTGATCTCAATGCTTTGCTTATTAGTATTGGTCACTACGATGAGCAAATGATGGGGAACTGCCTAGGACAACTCTGCACATATCAAACACACTGCACTGCGAATGTAGACTTGACTGGTTATTACTGGCAAAGTGACAACATCATGTACATGCATGATTTTAATAATACCTGATCATTTCTGATTCACTCATTCAATATTCTAGTAAGTGTACTTTTGCTACCATGCAGTGGGGGACCTATTCAAATGTAAGCAAACTCTCAGAAGGTAAGCATTCACAGAGAGCTAAGTTTGGTGTTATGATTATCAAACCAGTGTTTCGTTAAGGATTTTTTTTTCCAATGTGAGTTCACTCGTGGGGTCAAATTTTCAAGATGAAATCACAATTTCCAAGAGTTGAAAAACTACATCTAAAGATTATGTGCATTTGCATTGTGCGTGTGGGTGCGAGCAAATGTGTGTGGTGTGTATGGGAGTGTGTTATGTGTGTGGTGTGTGTCTTTTACAAGTAAATGTGGGAGGTAACGATAGGTACAAAGCCACATTGTGGGCGTTTTTTCCATTATGGGAGTACTCCCACACTGAATCTCTGGCCAAATGCTGTTTTTTGGCCTCTAGTGGGGTAGGGATAGGTCTTAAAGCTAGGGTGCCCACAGCGTTACACAGGATTTTGTATCTTGCTGTGAGGGTGTAAACCTCTACACCAATATCCCACATTGTATGAATCTACCGTTACCAAAACAAATACCCCCCACTGCATGTATGTACGATTATACACAACACACCCAACTTTGTGGGGGTATTCCCACAATGTACCTCTTGTCGGTATGTGTGTGTGTGTGTGTGTGTGTGTATCTGTGTGATTTCAAGAGACAAGAGTGAAAATTTCCAATCCAAGATTTTTTTTGTGTTTGCTGTGTGGGTGGGTGGGTTGGCGCGCATGTATTTTTGTGTGTAGGTATATGTATATGTGTGTCGGTGTATGTGTTGTGTGTGGTGTATGTAGGTGTATATATAATGTTGTAAGGTATATTTGTATGTGGCAAATGCATACATCAAGAATTACTGATAGTTTCAATTGAATTGTGATTCTTTTTGGCAAAGTATATTCTTCATAGGCTTGAAGTATAGGTGTATTACAAACAAAACATTATTTTTAATTTTTTTAATTTTTTTATTTGTTTTACATTTAGATATTTGCAAGCAATAAATAATATTGTGTTATTGGAAAGGGTTTTACAATGTCAGGGTGGACAGTATCGCCGCTCACGGTAATATCGCAATTCATACTTGTTTATCTCCGGGGTAATCGATGTCCATGACCGTTGAAATAAAAATATCCTTTATTTAGCTGTTATCTCTTTCGGCCTGAAAAAAAACGTAGCTATGATTAATCCCTTGGTTCCTAAATGATAGTAATGATCAAGATTTACCTTTGATGTTGCTGAAACGTGTATGTTATTCCTTTACTAGGGGCCTACTATAAAGGTTTTTGGATTCAAATATGCTTTTCACATTTTTCCCAGAAGCCGTAGATATTTTGTCAGGGTTGTTGAACAAGTTTGATTCCGTTATTCATCTCGTCAACATAGATCTTCTCTGGTTAAAATCAACATTTGACCCTGAATTTAGCTTGGAAAAATCTTAATGCTGTCAAAACACACATTCCCCATAATTCATAATATTTGAAGCAAACACCACATCGATCAATAATTTGGTCTTTCTTCAGGGTTACATCGGCAAACAAACGCTCGAATGTGCTGTCGGTAAAGCCCATAATTACGTCTCGATGATTTACAGTTTTTACATCAAGCTCCAGTTTTCACATCAAGCTCGTGCAATATCAGTGACCGATTAACGGCAATTAATAACACCAATGAACGCAATAATAATTAAAAACGAAAAAATACCGCTAAATCTCACTAAGAAAAATAATCATCATAAATTTTTTTATAAGTAGTTAAAATCTGGAAGACAAGTATTGAGAAAGTAAGCATCTCAAACGGCACTTGATGGAACCCTTGACGAACGAAGTGGGAAACCCGTCGCCTATGATGGCCATTACCCCCTGTTTGGTTACGTTCTTTCAGTTCGTGAGTCGGATTTTGTAACAAGGAGGTGGAAAATATTTCATGGTCCTAATGCAACCCGCTCTTCTTTGCTAATAAATAATAGGTTATCATTTCAACCGCAATCAAAATCTACTCATCTTATTCATGTCCATATTTGTTTGTTTTAGGTATTCCACCCAGTTATCTCTTTTACTTTGCTTTGTGTTTGCCCCGCCGACTAAGCGTGTATGGAAGGGATGTTTCTTAAGTTACTTAAAAGTATAACCGGTACGTTATAATTTCTTGCTTGAGACGAGCATTTTGTTTATTATTTTTCATCTTTCTGATGTCGGGGTCTACCTATAGTTCATACAGGTTTTGTGTTTAATTTTAATAGGTCTATGTGATTAAATATTTACGTCGTTTTTCATCATCCTTGGAAATAAAGGAGAAGTCCATTTCACGTTACAGCAGGTTACAACCAATGGTTTAGTTCCCGGCTATCAGCTGATCGCAAGTCATTTATGTATTTATTATCACTGGATTTATTTAAGTACAGTTCTACAAAACAGTGAGTAGACAGAAAGCTAAACAGTTCATCTATGGTTCATTCCTCTCGTATTATCCCAAAGATTATCTTGTACTCTTTCAATTACCAACCCATATGTTTACCACTTCAACTTGTTGGCAGTGTGGTAAGTGGATACCACCGTGCGTCGCAAACAATTATGATTTTGATAACAATAAACGTAAACACCAAATTTGTTCCTTAGTTTCATAGTGCTTCCGCTCTCCTGTGTCGGTGATCCCGCCGGAACGGCGGGCGATTCTTCATGTGCCTTTGTGAGATTTGTGAGGAAATGCACGATTTTGACATGTTTTTCGACGCGACCGACGTAATGGATTCGACTTCTTATCACCAGGAATCAACAAATCACACGTCAAGCTTCACCCCTTTCACCTTTACTAGGTACAGCTTCACCAAATAAAATAAAGAACTCCAGGACTTCACTATCACAACAATATATTGACCTGAAGCTTCAACGTCGTCGGAGTAGATATTTGGCGACCCGTGAGGAGGGTGGGTCCCGGCTTCAAAGTGACGCCGGCATTAAATGAGGTCTCACTTATTTTGAAATCTACATAAGTATAACTATCAAAAAAAAGACTCAAAGCACGATACATACCTTATTTGTAATCTATTGCTCTGTCAGTTCTCACTGAAAATAATAATTATATGAAAAAAATATGATGTTATTTTTAAATTATTTGAATTCAGTAGGTCAGGCTCACACTTCCTACACTGGAAGGATATACACATTTTAACAGCACATTGCAACAGCACAGATTACACAGTGATGCTTAAGTCGCTACCACCTTAACACATTTTTACGTAACACATGAGGATAAAGGAAGAGGGCATCGCATTTAGAACACATAAACTAATACCAACACAGAATCCTAACACAAGCAGATATACCCCCAGAAATTGGGGCAACACCTGCCTGGAGCGGCCCCCCCCCCCCCAATTCAAATCCCTGTGTTTACTGTTTAGTGTTCCAACCTGCGATGCGCTCTTCCTCTCCCCTAATATATTTGATTTCATTTGGACAGAATGGGGTGAAAAAGTTTAAGGAAAGTTAGAAGATTGTTTGAAATTTTGGGAAAGTTAAAAGTTTGTTTGAATTGGAACACAATAATACAGAAAGGATTTGACATAGGCACAAAAAATGAGGGGAAATTTTTTTACAGATTTATATAGTGGGTGAAATCTTCAAATGCAAAGGCTGTATTCTGAAAGGGAGTCCTACCTTTAGTCCAGGTTTTTTAAAAAAAAACCAGAGTTAGTCCCTACAGATTGGAACCTTTTTTTCCCCTTTCAACATACTATAAGTTCAAAATGGGGTGAGAAAACTCCTCATGGATGGGCCCATTTCGGCCCATCCCTGAGGAATTTTCTCACACATTGGCCGCACTTTCGAGTATGTTTTGAAAGGAAAAAAAGGTCCACTCTGTACACCTAACCCTGGTTGAAACCTGGGACTAAAGTTTTAGACTCCTTTCAGATCTGGCCACTACGTTAGGTTCAAGATTTCTTATGTTGGTGTTTAAAACTTCCATATATCTCATACATACATCTGTGGACATAGAGTGTACAAGTCTGGCAAGATCTCGAGAGTATTACACTAGCCCAGGAAAAGCATTTTTTTTTGGGCAAATCATCACTTGTTTCAGCTTTCACTCAAGAAAAATGGTTTTTGTCAAACATTTTCCTTCCCATGTCCCAGTTTACACCCGATATAAATTTGTGTTTGACATAAATGTAATCTCTTGTTACACTTTTTACTCCCCATTTAAGATATATGCTATTCGCTGCAATCTGCACCTATCTTTAACATCAACCACAATCTCCACCTAATACATCCCTTCAAACCTAGAGATGATATTGCATGAAATTTTTGTTTTTAATCACCCCACATACCACCATGGCGTTGAGGCATAACTCAATCCCCTTGGCATGCTTTTATCCGGTCTCTGCAAATGTTACTAGAGAAGCTTGACATCCCTCTGGGATAATTAGTGTACTGTTTGCCGTTACGAAAACTGTAAATACCAACACAGAATCCGAACACAAGCAGATATACCCCCAAGAAAATTGAGGGCACACCTGCCTGGGCCAGGACCCCCCCAATTCAAATCCCTGGTTTACTGTTTATGTGTTCCAACATGCGATGCGCTCTTCCTCTCCCCTCAGTATTATTTGATTTCAGTTTGACATAATGGGGTGAAAGTTTAAGGAAAAGTTAGAAGATTGTTTGAAATTTGGAAAGTTAAAAGTTTGTTTGGAATTTGGAACACAAATATTACTAGAAAGGATTTGACATAGGCACAAAAAATGAGGGGAAGTGTTTATTACAGATGATATAGTGGGTGAAATCTTCAAATGCAAAGGCTGGTATTCTGAAAGGGAGTCTAACTTTAGTCCCAGGTTTAAACCAGAGTTAGTCCTACATGAGTGGACCTTTTTTCCCTTTCAACATACTATAAAAGTTAAAAATAAAGGGTGAGAAAATTCCTCATGGATGGGCCATTTCGGCCCATCCATGAGGAATTTTCTCACACATATGGCGCACTTTCAGAGTATGTTGAAAGAAAAAAAAAGGTCCACTCATGTACAACTAACCCTGGTGTAAACCTGGGACTAAAGTTAGACTTCCTTTCAGAATACTGGCCAATGACATTTAGGTCAAGATTTCTTATGTTGGTGTTTAAAAACTTCATACTAGCTCATACGATACATCTGTTGACATAGAGTGTAAAAAGTCTGGCAAAAGATATCGAGATTGTATTACACTAGCCAGGAAAAGCATTTTTTTTTGCAAATCATCACTTGTTCAGCTTTACTCAAAAGTAAAAATGGTTTGTCAAAACAGTTTTCCTTCCCATGTCCAGTTTACAACCTGAATATAAATTTGATTGTTTTACATAAATTGTGAATCTCTTGTTACACTTTTTACTCCCCATTTTAAGATATATGCTATTCGCTGCAATCTGAAACTATTCTTTAACATCAACACACAAAATCTTCACCTAATCCCTCTAAACCTAGAGATGAATATTACATGAAATTTTGTTTTTAATCACCCCACTAATACTCACAATGGTGACGGTGGAGGCATAACATCAATCCCTTGTGCATGCTTATATCCGGTCTCTGCAAATGTTACTAGAGAAGCTGAATCCCTCTGGGATAAAGTATATGTGTACTGTTTGCCGTGACGAAAACTGTAAATAAAGCAAATTCTGTTATAAGGGATTTAATGATATAAGATTTAAGATATTTTTAACATCCTTCTAATCCTATCTGGCAAATATTTATCCTCTTAATCCCATCTGGATTAGAGTTCTGTACATTATCTGAATCCCTGGGCATTACAAGTGGATTTGATTATTCATAAGGTTATATAATTAGCCAACCTGAAATGTGTAAAGCTTACAGGGGATGACCCAATTTAATTATATTAAGTTTTTAACTTGTTTGAATGATCTGAACCCCATCTGTAAAGTTTTCAATCCGTTTTGATGTGAGAGCTAAAAACGTGATTCTGTAAGCCCTATATAGAGTACAGTGTAAATTAATGTTGGTTGACCAAAACGGAGTACATTTTCGCTCATAACATCTAAACCAAGCATTCTTTAGCCCCAAGATTTCACAGGGTAAACAAAAACTAAGCTTTCTTCAGACACCAAAATAAAACAGATGTTCTAGGGCAAAGGTCAGTAAGGATTGGACCATGAACCTTTAAACACAGCTATTTGAAAGTCTCATATATTATGACAAATCGAGAATAAAACCAAAAATATCAACGGCAACACACTTTTGACAACTAACATGGAGTATTTAGACCACTAAATACATCCTGTGGAAATTTGATGAAATTTCATTGCGGGCAAATGTGATTTTTCATAAAAATATAGTTTTACACGTCTTTCTATGGGAAATAGACATATAGAGGGTGCTAAAATAAATTATTACCTTTGTAGGCCTATATGGCAAGATTTCCGCAATGGATTTTTCTGATTTTTGCGGGGGTAATAGCTCTTGCATGTCCCTATTTATATCATTTGTCAAAATTGTGTCGCCATTGCTTAAAATTGTCCTAAAAATAAAAGACAATTTGCATGGGGTCAAACAGCTGTGTAAAGGTACAAAAGGTCTATTTTGATTGGTTTCTCAAAGGTTATATCAGGTTATATCATGCAATGAATCAATCAGATCCCATAAGAAAGGTGAAAGAATTGAGTTCACATGATTATATATGTCTTTAGATGATTTTTAGTTGGCTCATTACATAACCTATCATCATAATTATATAGCCTCTGAGAAAACAGTCGAAATAGACATTTTATATATTTGTATTTCCCCTCAAGCTTTTCTAACCGTGTTTCAGGTTGTGGGCACGTAGGGTGAAGTGGAAACAGCAACTGACTTGTGATCAGCTCACACAGGGTTAACATTTAATGTTTCAATAATAAAGAGCTGCTAATTTTTTTGGTCACTTAGTTTGTCTAGTTTTGAAAACAAGGCAACTCTTGAACCACACGTCTTGCCCATGTCACGAGCAGAAATCAGTGCACCTTTAGTTTGTCATGCCAATTTGACCTCTCATGACCTTTAACCTTACTTTTTTAAGGGTCAGCCCTTCCTTTCACCAAATGATTATTGTTACTAAGTTTGGTTTGAAGATATAAGCTAAACATAACAACCTTTAACCAAAAAATAAGCCCATTCCCCCTATATAACATTTTAAACTCTAGGGAGACGCAAATATTGTTTATCTAATCACAAAAACAATTACAAAACACAACAAAAAAGACCATATTCCTCCCTACTATAGCTATACACCCCGTGGAAGACTAACAAAATGTTTCGCACAGATGGCTATACTACCAGAACTCTGGGCTGTTCCTGGTAACTTATTCAGAGTTGCATGAAAAAACCCTATTTTCACTGATTACAAATACAATACTGCATCACCACCATGTGTTGTTGCCATCGCAGTTTGGAATGGGGACAAAGGTCACATGAGGTCATCAACACATGTACACTACCCAGGACATTTGTATCCAGTGTCATAATATCATGTTGTGAGGAGTCAAGTGTTGAAAATCTCGGATCCGAAACATGATAATCCTACAATCAGATATAATTTACGCCCAAAATTTATTGGTATCAATATGAGTTTTAAAAGACTGCCTCAACTAGGTCTCGCCCAATATTTTTGCAACTCATAGCTCGACCAAAAATTTGGCTTATCGATCCAATTTTATAAGGAAAATTGGTCACATAGTGTGTACACCATGCGTTATGACCTTTAGAAAACGGCTTAAGGCTATCAGATGCGGTGATTCAGTGAGCGCGCCCTATGCCCAGCTGTGTTCGGAAATGTGACCTCATGAATTCACAGTCCACTCGTATCGATTCATGAACATCAGCTTGAACAAGGCGCGCTCACTGCGTCCCCGCATCTGCATAAGCATAAGCCCGGTTTTCTAAAGGTCGTAATTATGTTTGTGTTAACATTGACCACAGATACACAACAGAAACGTACGATCACACATACCGACTATAGATAGCCATCCCTATGTGCCCTCTTGCAAGCAACACACTAGAAAGAGTTTGGTGGATGTGTGTTTGCATCACATGCTTGATCTTTGCCCTATTTGACCTTGTAGTCTGTTAACTATACGTTTTTTGAACCTTGTGTTAAAAGGCCATGGTCCAATTGCTAATAGCTTTGTCTTCAGAAACGCCAGATTTTACCGAAGTGGTCAAAATTTTTGTTATCTGAAGACAGCTATTTTTCCTCATTTACCCTGGAAATCTTAGGGCTCAAGGATATTGCTTGGATGTTAGCGAAAATGTGCCCCCAATTTTGGTCGTACCAATCTTTTTAATTTACATAGTTACCAATTTATTGGTTACAAAATCACATTTTTAGCTCTCACATCAAAAGGTATTGTTAAATGACGGTGGCGAAAACTTTACAGATGGGGTAAGTCCATTCTGTCAAGATGAAACAACTTTATATACTTATAATTGGGTCGGGGGGATCCAGGTTTCTCATAGAGGGGGCCAATATCTTTTTCCCAGTTGGTTTAATAACAAAATTCTGACAAGCTGGGGGGCGTATTGCAATCCGCTGGGCGCCCACAAAGCCAGATCTACACGACGCCCGACTGCCTGTACCGTCATTCTAGAGATCTAAAAAGGGTCGGCCTGTGCATGAAGAACGTCATTTTTATATGTGATGTCGACTGGGAAACCCTCCACTGGTGAAAATTTTATTTTGAGTTTGACTATCATTGCAAAGTTTTGAAATATAAGTTTCCATAACTTTTTACTTTACTAGCTTCTTTCTCTATTATACACATATCAAAAGTTATGGCCTTATACAATCTGACAAACATAAAGTACACATAACAGATTTGGTATTTTCTTATTTTTTCAAAACTGTCCTGTGCGATCACATCACATATATCTACAGTTTGCCCGGCGCTCTATGCGGCGCCCGATGCCCTGTGCTCTGCAAAAAATCCCCTCTAATTTACTTTGGCATTAAATTGATCAAAAAAATTGGGAATTCTGACCCAGCAGGACCTTGACCTTTGACCCCCATGTAGCTAAGCATGTGTTGTATTGTCAGAGGTTGGACACAAGAAAAATATTTTCCCTCCAAGATGAAGAAAACAAGTTTCAACTTTGTACATCAGTGGCAACACACTTACCAGAGCTACATTGTGGGGTAATTAGTAAAAAATCTCTTAAAAAGTCACTTTTTAGCTACTTTTTTCTTTAAAAACAACACTCTTTCGTCACTATATATTTTACTATATAGTAACATTTTTTTTTTAAAAAGACAGTTTTTCAGACAATTTTTGGACAATTTCTTCAGTTTTTTACGAAACTACTCATTTTTCTTAGCCCTCTCAATTGCACCGCAGGCCTATAAAGTTACTAAATTAGAAAAATCCTCCTTTCTACTTTTACAGAATAAACCTCAATACTAGATTACAGTTTATTCCATTATAGGACATTAAAGTAATGTAGTAACTCTGTTTGAATAACCCCACAATATCAAGAAAAATCACCCCACAACGTTAAATAACCCCACAACATTAATTTCTATGTACAAATCACCCCACATTACTCTAGTAAGTACACACACACACACTCACACACAATCTAGACAAAAAATTATAGTACTGCATAATTGTGATGTGATCAAGCAAAATGAGTCGGACGTCGCAAATATGATTTGAGATAAGCCAAACAAAGATGAAAATGCCCTTTGTTTCTATTGTTTTTGCCACCCTTCAACTGATTTTCTCTTTGGAATTAATTGGTCAATTTCAATAGGAGTTTTCTGCAAAATTTACCTTTATAATTGTGCATACAGATACATGGAAAAGTAAAAAAATGAATTGCTGACTTTTAGACTCATTTTTGCTTGATCACACCACAATTGTTATGACCCTTCGCACTACTTAATGGGCTTTATTCAATTAATATAACACATGACACAGAGTAGGTGCCAGGGAAGTGTATAACAAAATTATGCCAACTTTGGCCTGCTGGAAATAACATATTATGGTCACAACCAAGAGAAGATATCAGTAGCTTCCCACAATGCATTGCTTCCATTGGAAGTTTTTGTACAGGTAGTCATGTGAATCGTTAGAGATGAAACACTCTTAAAATGCAAGTTTGTGATGAGTACTGTCAATCTAGCCATGTTTCATCACTAACAATTCACATCAGTACCTGTACAAAAACCTCCATTGGAAGCAATGCATTGTGGGAAGCTATTGAAATCGTCTCTTGTCACAACCACAAATTTTCCACTTCAACTTTATCACACGCATCAATGTTGCTAAGCTTCCCTCCACCAAAATATCCTCAGTGAAACAAAGATGTTGATACGTGATGTATCTGTGGTATACTTACAATAAAATAACTGGAAGACGATCATCGTTGATCTGAAACCTTTTTACTAATTTGGGATTTGTATTTATATTTACACTGGCAACATTAGTCTTCCCTTGTAATCTGTAAAACAAACACAAAACAAGCAAATACACAAATTATTTCTAATTTAGTTTCATTGGCCTGTTACTGTGATATAATTATTGCTGTGAACAAGAAGAGCCTACAAACCAGTAAATAACATGAGAAACAGGTAAGTCCAGCCCCCACTGCAAATGAGGTGTATTTTTTTTGGTGACCCTCACCTAAGTATACCCTAAAAACTGAGAGAAATGGTGAGATCTGGGTTGCAAATCGTGGTTGCTATCAATATTAAGTATAAAATCTGTAGGAATATCAAAAAAAATTGTCATTGATAATGTTATTTTGATCCGACAAACCAATTTTAACCGTATTCTTACAGGGAACACCTGACTGAAAAAGTGCTGTGACCTCCAGGGTCCACGGTGCATGCTAGTCTTCACGGTCCAGTAGCTCGAAAATTTGGGGGATAACTACCCTAATTTCATGATTGATTGGGTAGGAGATATGATGATCTTCAAGCAGAATGTTAACTTTAAGGTCTGAGATGTTCCATTGAGGAGAAAATGACATTTTCATCTCATCCATTTTGTACAGGAACGAATGGGACCAGTATTTAGTGGTGTGAAACCTTAAAGGGGAATTTCTTGATCCACAGCCTTGTCCCATGACTTACCCCAAAAAAGTTGAGGTTTTTGTATCATCTGAACCATTAGCCTTAAAATTTGTGTACCAATTCTTACTTGCAAATATGATTGTATCTGAAAGAATTAGCAAGTTTGTATTTTCTGTCCATAAACGGAAAACTACAGTACAGTGCCCTATAAGCTTTTCGCAACAATATCTAGTGAACCGTAAATAAAACAGAAGGTGCTGGAATCACGAAATGTACCTTTAATATCTTGCTAAGTTATTATTCCCGATTCCTAAATAATTTGGAACAAATTTTTTAAGATAAAAATACTATTCTGGTTTTCCAAATGAATCTGAGCTGTATCCCTATCCTTATGTTTGACCTAGCTTTGTCATTTTATACTACAAATAAGCACTTTAGAGTATTTTAGTATGTTTTCTTTACTTGAACAATCACTTTCTAAGACTTGTGTGAAGATTAATCTTCAATTTTTTTATGTTTTCTTAAAGGGAGATGACCCTATATAATTATCTAATATTTTCATTTCGACTGAATGACCTTGACCCCAATACCTGATCTCTAAATTTCACTCTGATATTTCAGTCTGTTTTGATATGGGAGCTAAAATGTCATTTTGTAAGCATCATTGAATACTGTGTAAAGATAATATTGGTCAACCAAAATAGGGCACGTTGTGTAAGATCGGTGATGCTAGGGCTACTATTCGTGAAACTTTTTTGCGAAATCAATGTGCATACTAGTCATGCCAGAGTGGACAAATTTATCCAAAGCATGGTGAACTTAGTATAGAAAGATCTAGTGTGCAGGACTACACATAAGTTTGCGTATATAGGTTTATGAATTAGTTCACAAATGCGTCCCATGTACCAAATTGATCAATATTTAGCTTTTTAAAAAGGACAACAGCTTTTGTGCAAAAGGCCGAAATTGAATATTGCCAACAGGAGACCTAATTTCCCCACTTACATTACTCTGAGTAACCTTGTCATGGTAGTAGGTGGACACGCATGAGTTGATGCTGCACCCAAGCACGGGCAATAGGGAGCGCGCACAAGAAGGTCTATAGGGGTCTATGGATTGTATGAAAATTTGTGTCTTAATTTTTGTCTCATCGTGTGTCACCTTCATTATCCTATAGCAAAAAGATCCTCGTCGCGACATGGTTACAGCAATCCGGCAGGTCATCTTCGGTTTTTTTATATTCCTATAAACTGCCGGCTATGCTCACTAATTTTGCTTTTTTATATTGCTCTAAGGTTTTAAATTGTTAATATTGCATTGTTATATTGATCAGCTGTCTAGGCCATTAAATGGGGTCTTTTTGAAGGCCGGCATGTAGACGTTGTTCGCTGACCCTGACCTGTGAACAAACGCTTGATCCTTTTTTACCAGCCCAATTCTTGTCTAAGCTATCTGTAATTTGAGTTCTTGTATTATCTATCTGTAATTTGTATTTAAGAAATTACTAACACCATATATGGTGTAAACAGATTGACATGACTATTTTAAATTCAAAGATAAAATTATTTAAATTTGTAATTCTTGTATTAAACTATCGTAATTTGTATTTAAGATATTGTAATTTATTCTTATTTAGTGTTTACTGTAATTGGGTAGTTTTGGGGATATGATTATGAAATTCATTAGACCGAGAGCCCACGGGGAGGGAAGGCAATATGAAAAGTAGAATCATGCCAGTAGCGACGTCCCGTCACCAAACTTTCAACAGGGATGATCGTACCCTACCCATTCCACATTACAGGGCCCAAAATTGATAATTAATCCATATATCTACCATCCCAGGACCAGACAGCACTCTCAGCTAGATCCAGACATCTAAAAACCAAAAATGATCCCATAATGCACTGGGCAGCTAAACAGGAACTAAACATAATGAAAATCTTCCCAACAACATCTGTCTATGGAATGCCCGTTCTGCCCGTAAAAAAGAGGGTCTCATTTATGATGACATTTTGAGAATGATGGGGACATTTTTGTGATAACTGAAACCTGGTTGGCTGAAAGCGTCCTGTGGTCATTGCTGAGATGCTGCATGATAGTCATGAAGAATGGTGCAAGATATCAAACATATTGTGCATTTTGGGTGATTTTGTAAGTACCAAATTTGGCCCAGATGTAGCTCTTGATATACTGAATAAATCTGGTCTAGGGGCCAAATTAATTTCCTTCCAAGATGGAGCCAAATTCAAAATGGCCGCCACGGTTAAAAGGTCTGTTTTTAAGTGCTTCATGTTTAAATATGACCTATACTCAATTTGATTGTGTTTTGTGCCATTTAGAACAGAAATACCCTGATGACACTCCACTGGTAATCCATTGTTTACATTAACAAAATTGATCCAAATGGCAAAAATCACAAAATGGCGGCCAATTTGAAGCAATCATTTGATTATCAAGAAATGAATGTTTTTCTTGATCTGGTTAGATTCCCTAAGGTTGTTTATTGAACAGCATTAAAAGATAGGAATCACATCACCCTAAGAATACAACCAAATAAGACTTGATCCAAAAATGGCGGTGAAAATCCAAAATGGTGTCTAAATTTTGTCACTTAAGCTATCATTTGATTACCAAGAAATGAATGTTTTCTTAATCTTGATATAAAACTCCTCAGGAAGGAATTCACATCAACTTAAGAGGAATGTAAGGTTGTTGTTAAATTGACGTCTTTCCATTATTAATTTGGCCAAGATGGCTGCCAACCTCGAATGGCCACTACTTTTAGAAGTATACACCTTTTACGTGCCTATAATGATCCTCCTGTGCTAATTGAATGTGTGTTTTTTTTTCATTAAAAATAAAATACCCTATTTGAGTTGGTATTGTTGGCTCTGTGGTTATACACCGCCTGTAAAATGTACATCCAGTGGTGGAAGAATTTGATTCATTACCCCAGCAATCGGTCCAAAAATCACAGGGCACAGGACACATGTTACACAATGAAAAGCTTGATTTCCCCGTGCTCTAAACCTAGTGATTTGTTTAAACTGATTGCAGGGACAACGAATCCTATTACGTGACACTTCTATGGCAAATTCAAAATGATGGCCAAATTGCCACCAAAAGATGAGTTGACTCTGCAGAAGTACTTTGGTAGCCTTAATGTGTAGCAAAGGTCTTACTAAATACTTTCCATGAAAATTCCTTGCCATCGGGAGACCACATCGACAGTTTGGAAGTGTTCTATGTGTGAAAACAGACCCCGTTGTAGAAGCAACCTCAATATCTGCTGACAACATCAAAGTCCTCACCATTGAGATCGGCTCTGTCATAGTTATATCAGTCTACAAACCTCCATCAGTAGATTTCAAGCACCCTCAATTCAATATCGGGAGTTCCACCTCATTTATTAATTTAACGATTTCAACAGCCATAGTACCCAATGGGGCTACAATGAAGCCAATAAAGACGGACAAGCTGTGGAAGAATGGTTAGACAGTCAACATCTACATCACCTTCACGACCCTAAACTATCGCTATCATTTTATAGTGCCCATTGGAAGAGAGGTTACAATCCTGATCTATATAGCTATTGTTGGCAAAACATCTCTAACCTGTGTAGCAAGATTGTTCTGAATCCTGTTCCATTAACTCTAAGTCAATGCTGCAGTCAGTAAGACCAAACAAAGTGCCTTTTAAGCGGCACTTTAACTACAAAACGTGAAGAAGGTTGCTCCAAAACTCCATAACTATGACAAATTTGCCCAACTAGTGAATAAGACTTCCCGGAGATTCATACCAAGAGGCTGTAGGACGGAATATATACCAGGCCTTTCCAAGGAATGTGCTAAAGGATATCAAGGGCATTCCACCAAGTTTGAAGCCGATCCTTTCTCAGGTAAAACAACTGCTAAAGGTGAGGAAGTGTCAGAGGAAAGGCCAGAAAGAATGGTCTACATCCGAAAGTGCTTCGAGTCTAAGGCATCCAACAAAACCTCCACAGCAGCCAAAAATGTTACACCCAACCAAGTTGAAATTTTAACTACTTGGTTCTCCAGGTAGACAAGGATGGATATTTATTATTCTTTCCCTGGAGATAGCCAGCGCACACAAGTGTTGAAAAAAAAACATGTAAGCCTGGCCGGATTCGAACCTATAGATGATATCTATCGCTCCTCTACCAACCCAGTCTTGATAGCTCAGTTGGTTAGAGCGCCGTGTGCAAAATCCATTCAAGACACAAATATGTAATTTCCATCACGCAACCGTGAAGCCAAACGTCAGCTTAAATTAACCTGGTCTGGAAGACCCCTAGAGCACTGTGATAATTCTGTCTACCTAGGAGTTACCTTGGACCCCACTCTCTCTTATAAGACACACATCATGAAAAGAAGAGTAAAGTATATATGTTCACGCAATAACATCTTGAACAAACTCACTGGCACAAGATGGGGTGCTCGCCCACATACCCTAAGATCGACGGCACTTGTCCGGTACCACTTACGTGCAGAGTATGCTAACCCTGTATGGGAAAGGTCAACCCATGCCAAAGAGCTTGATCCAGCATTATCACCAGAAATGTCAACGGACAACTATACATCCTAGCTCATCTGTTGTAGTGTAGCGAGCATGCAAGAGCGTAGCTGCCAAATATCTAATGTGAAACACCCTATCTGGACAGCGGGACAGCTGTAACCGCCTTTAAATCCAGAGAGAGTTTCTCAAGAAAAGTCCAACCCCTTGAAACAGTCTCAAAGAGTTTAAGAGAGTCACCTGTGGAAAGCAAGATTTGCTATCAACATTAAACATCTATTGGTATTGAACTAGGAGAGCACCCACTGGAGCTGACTCATCACCTGGGCTGAATGGCGAGTGTCTCAACAGATTGAGAACGAACAGATAATCCCAGGTTGCCTTGCAGAAGTGGGCTACTGGAAGCAGATCAGGTACACTACCTGTAATTGTAGAACAGCACCACAGGCAATGGAACTTCTCTTGGTCTGCCCAATTGCGCTACTATGCACATACAAGGACCTTAAGAATACAGTGAAGCAGCCAGACATTGTACCACAAAACATCTTTATTAATACAGCACACCTCGCAGGTTTTGACTGATTATGTAGTGCTGTTTGCATGCCTTCTGGCAAGTTGTCAATGTCTATACATGACTGTGAAGCTGCAATTTTCCGACCCCAGTCAGCTGGATCTGGTAGCTCTGGAGCTCGCAGCAATGCTTGTTCCCAGCAATGTCATGCTATATGCTGCTCTGTTTGAGTGTGGATACAGTGCATTCTGAGGCAGGTGGAATGAACTCATGGATCTTGTTATGTTGTGCAATAAGGTCAACAAATCGTTTTTCAAGTGGTTGGCATTAGCTTCTTTCAAGGTATCTTCTTAAGGAGTTCTTCCAAGGTTTGCAAAAGTTTTTAAACCATCAGGGAAATTTTGCTGAGTACCATGCGGTGTTCTTTCCTTGTGCACCCCAGATGAAGGTGTAAAACATACCAGAGAGACAAAGTTTTCTGGTCCTAGGGTCTGGGCAATAGTATGTGCTGGGGTGAATCTGCGATTCCTTCCGGTAACAAGTGCTAGCCAGAGTCAAAGGCGACAGAAAAAAATCACAAACCGTCTGTGTCCACAGTACGCAGCAGACCCTTGGTATCCTTGAGCAGAAGCATTGGCTGCCATAAAGTAGAAGCCTGCTTTTTCATGTGGTTGCATGGAGATAGATAGTTAGATTGAAGTATCTGATTAGTACACCATCATCCACTAACAGAACAACTAGTAGCTAGAGTCTTAAACTATGACGGGATTGTGTGCATATCAATTATAGAATGAGTTCTACAAGTTATCAGAAATAACAAAATTAAATTTTTGATATAAATTTAGTAATTGAATGACTGAAACAATTCCAAAATACTTTGTTAATTTTAACAGTTAATCGCCTCACATGATCCCATCCATTTATCTGGTATTTGGTCCATTGTAAACATGAATTAATTAACCCCGATAAAATACTAACATAAGTGGCATTAGCAGCTATTTTGAATATGAATTAAGTCTTAGAAATTAAACATTGACAGGCACCAGCAGCACATAAAACAAAAGATAAACTGTAAGAAAGGCAATAGGACCTGTGAGGTGTAAACTTGACAAAGGAAAGCAGCAGTACATTTAGCATGTTATTAAATGTGTGGCAGCATTTGAACATGGCAGCCACCCCCCCCCCCCCCCCCCCCCCCCCCTCCCCCCATATTGTTTCTGTGAACAACAGACAAAAAATGTAAAATGTTTAACATATACCAAGAGACACCGATTATGTTTAGAATGTTGATAAATCTTATCATTACCATGACACATATAAAATCAATACTACCTTTAACATTCAAGGTACCCCCACAGGCATTAACAACCATTCTTTTGAGCATGCCTTGTGTGGTAATGAAACAAAACTAGTGTTGACCTCATCCCGTGTATGTCCACTACGGTTCCAGGGAAAATGGTCTCACAATAAGGTCAATTCTTAAATGAGTTGATACTTTCCTTAATGAGATTGCTATTGTTCCCGCTAAAACGATAATGCTGGGTGGATTCACATGCATGTTTGACCTCGCCGCTACCGGAGCCTATTCATTTTTTGGAGATTCTGGCTGCTAATTGTTTTCCACTCAACATATCTATGGCCCTACCCTAAGATGGTCACCCTCTGGACCTATATATCTCGTCTTGAAGATGGATTATTTGCTGGGTGGGAACCTCTTGCCTGGCTAGGCTCTTATCTCGTTTATTATGGTACGAGTAGCACCCAGAAAAGTCACCACTCATGAGAACATGTGCACCATCAGAATATAAGAATATTGACAAGGACTCTTCTCAAATGAATTTCATCTATTATTGGCAAGTCGTTTGACCTTCGGAGGGCGCAGTTGATGAGGTGGCTTGGTAAATTTGAGGAGTCTTTATTAGTGTCTCGATTCCCATGCACTCCTCACAGCGTTCCCGCATTATTAGACCATGATCACCTTGGTTTAATAAATATATTGATGATGCCAGACTTGAACTAGACGTTTTAGAGAGAAAATGTAAAAACTAGAAAGAGTGTCGATCTGGATGCCTACACTGTACAATCAGCAGTGACTGTTCACTCATTCATCATGCTAAGGAGGTTTATTACAGAGAACAATTTAGAAAATGCTAACAAAAAAAACATGTTTGCTACTCTGAAGCTCTGAAACCCAAAACTAAACAACTTCCTAACTGTAATTTCAGCTACTGACTAAGTAGCTCATTTGCAGGGTTTTCAGCCGACAAGTATACAAACTGCAGACGGACCTTGATATTACAAGGTCCACTCGCATGAAAGGATCCAAGCGGGACAATACTTGATGAGACTGTTCCAATACATGAGTTTATTTAATCCAGTCACTGTTGATGAGGTAACCAAGGTGATTCTGTCAACTCCCTCAAAATCATGTTCCTTAGACCCCCCATTCCATTGGTGTACTTAAGGAGAATGTTGCAACTCTTGCTGAGCCATTAACACTGTCTGATCATTAACAAGTCTATCCGCACTGGTTTTTTCCCAGCTAAGCTCCGGAAGCTGCCGTGACATCCATTCTCAAAAAGCCTTCCTATACAAAGAGGTGCTCAAAACCTATCGCCCTGTAAACAAATATTAACTGTCATTCTAAGTTCATGGAGAATAGTGAGGTGCCCAGATAAAGGATCATCTTGTCTCAATGACTTAAATGAGAAGATTTTCAGTCAGCTACAAAAACGACACAGCACTGAAACGGCACTTCTACGTGTCAAGACCGATATCCTCATGCAATCTCACCAGTAAGGCAGTTTGCTATTGTGATGCTAGATCGTTTCTGCGCTTTTGATCTGTTGAGCAGCCTTCGTTTGGATAGGTTACGTGATACTTTCAAATTCAAGTACTGCCTTACAGTGGCTTCGGTCTTACTGCAGAACCGCTTCTCTTTTCGTGTTCGCATTGGGGGATGGCAATTTCAAACAAGCATCATCTCCCCTTTCGGTCTTCCTCAGGGTCCTGTGGTCGGGCCTCTCTTTTTCATAATGTCACATACTGTATCGGCCTCAATCATCCGGAAGCACATTGCTTACCACATGTATTCTGATGATGTGCAGCTCCCCTGTTCAGCTCTATTTGACATTTTGATCCTAGATTGATGGTGATGCCAACCATGCTGTCAAAGGCTCTCGCTTTGTATGGATGAAATCAGTGAGTGGATGCGCTGCAACAAACTCAAATTGAATGACGAAAATACAGAATTTTTCATCGCATGTTCATCCTATTACACAGTCGCCTCAAAGATATTAACGATCAGGGTCGGACAGTGGATGTTTCCCATTCCTCGGCAATTAGAAACCTGGTGTCGTGTTTGTCAGACAATGTCTCATGACTGAACATGTAAAGGTCATCATTAAGTCGGTTAACTTCCACCTTCGTAATATTTACCGGCATCCGCCTCTGTTTCACCTTTGGAGTTGTCATCATCTCGTCCTTCACTGATTTTATCTCGATTTGACTATGCCATGGGTTTCCCGGTTATGGTTTCTTTGAATTCGGCCAGAGACCGAGTAACTTCAGATTTTTTGCAGAATATAGCAGCCAGGCTGGTTTCAGATCTGATAGAAGGAAACCAGCCACACCACTCTCCTTAAAGAAGCTCCATGGGCTACCAATTAGTGAGCGCTTTGTCTTTAGCTTATGCTTCTTACTTACAAGGCATTTCCAGAAAACACTGCCATCTTACTTGTCCGAATACCTTCTTTTGTATATTCCTGGCAGCCAGGATTGCGATCTGCAGACGACAAGACGCTCCTCACTGTTTCCCGCACAAAAGGTCAGTGGGTGACATGGCTTCAGCATGCGGCCCCCAGCCCGGGAACTCTTGCCTACTCTGTTCGCCACTCCAAGTCAGTTTTACTTTTAAGAAATCTCGAAAAATTTCATTATTTCCTAAAGTTGACGTGTTCTTAAATTAGTTTTTTGTTCTTGCCTTACATGATATTTAGGTTGTGCAGTTTTTTTTCCTTTTTATTTTGTATAGTTTGATGTTAAGTACTTATCTCATGGTTCCTCTTTTACAATACCTGTTCTATTACTATGTTTTGAGGCTATTATTACTCTCGTTTTTGTAAAGCGCTTTGACCTGTGTTGAGAGGCGCTATATCACATCTGTTTGTATTATATAAGGCAATGCAAAATGCCTGCATGCGTGTAAGTCTTAATTCTGTGATTTCCCACGGCCACAATATGGTGAAACAGAGTATCAGCAATGTCGAGTTCACGTTTCATAGGCCAACTTACTTAGATGCCATGCTCTCCCCATACTGGTAACCAGCCTATACAGCGAGGTACATCAATTACAACTTATTGAAATAAAAGCATAAAGGGCAATTCACAAAGGTGACACAGCAAGTATATTGATATGTTGTTATTCAACTGTGCTCTTGGAGCATAATTCCAATTTTCTGCAGCTAAAGTCATTATTATCTGACTTGGCACAGATTGAATAAACTGTACATCAATTTACACACAAAAGCTTACCTCCTATCAGAAATTCAAATTAATATAAAAATATAAAGACTAGAATTAGACTCAAGATCATAGTCTACACATGTAATGCCACGCAATCCACGCTGGCAGGTGGTGGCTCTTTTGTAAGAATAAAGGCTTATAGTTTAGAACTTTCAATGATACTGAAACTGGTGACAACATTATGGTGGAAGAACGAGGCTGAGTAAAATAATGGTATCTCCAATGGTGATTTGATGGCATCACAACAGGACAGGTCTAAAAAAACACATTTATTCTGTCAGATTAGTCGATAATTATCGGTCGCTGTAGCGACAGTATATTATTTTACTCGGGCCCATTTTGGGGACGTTTTTTGTTTGCGGATCTCCGTAAATGTCGGGAAATTTTCCCCCGGGAAAAAGGGGGGGGGGGGGGGGGGGGGGGGGGGTGTGGGTACGTGCCAATTACTTTCACATTCTGTGTGTTTTACCCTCCTAGAAATTGTCGGTGTTATTACTTTAGCTTAAAGTTTTTTTAGTAAAAAACAATTTTGTTTTTGTAAATTTGTTGTTTTTATTAAATGGAAAGTTTGGGTTTGTGTACTGGATTTTGAAGTATGTACGAGACCAGCTATCACTGCTTTAAAATTGCGCTTTCTAGAAAGCGGATTTTGTTTAAAACGCGTATATGTGTATGAAAAATAAATGGCTGCCAAAAAAGGAAATCAGTGACGGTCGATTTCCCCCGATTCCCCACAGGTGATTGTAACGTTAGGGTAGTTGGGTAGTACACGGTGGTCTGCGATAGTTCGAGTTACGGAGTCGAGCTTGGGTAGATCTAACTGGATACCCTCTTGCGCCGGGGGCTATGACTTGTCAGCTAAACAAAGCTGGGGTCCATTAAAGCTTTTGACGAAATTAACCATGATATCATTGTGTTTGCGCGCTCTAACACTAGCGAGCGTTACAATCTTTTTAGCGCCTGAAATGGTTAACTTACCTCAATAGCTCTCTGTGGCTCTGTCCCTCTGATCATTGATATATTAAAATAGGATCGTTGGTAGGGTTTTCGAATTCCACTTAGGGCTGATTTTTGTGGGGGTATTCTTTGGTTTTAAAAATTCTTTTTAGAAAAATTTTTTATTGTTTGTGTGTAACAGATTTTTTTTTTGCCATATGACCATCACAAAATTCATACAATAGCCCTAAGCATAACAAAATAAATTACCACAAATAAAAATGAATGGAATGAATAAAGAAAAAGTCAGTACAAATGTAAAAATAAAAAATAAAGAAACGAAATCATAATAAACGGATGAGAAAATAATAACAAATAATTTAAAAATTAAAACCAAAGCAAATCCGTGTACACTAGTCCTTAGAATAATCATTAAAATAAATTTGTTAAAATAAAAAGAAAAATAACATAATTACAGATTATTTATATAGTGCCTTCCCAAACCAGGAAGTAAAATATAAATGAATAATGGAACCAAATAATTTAAAAAAAGTACAATAAAATAAAGAAACTACAAATAATACAAAAACAAGCCAAAATGATAGAAAATACAAAACAGGAGGATAATACAAAAAAGCAAAAAAAAATATTTTAAAAATTAATAAACCAAAACCGTATACCAAAATTATTAATAATATAAATCATTAAAATGAAAAGAAACTTACTTATACTAACCAAATAAAGATGACTAAATACGTAAAATAAAACAAAGTAATAAACACAATACAATTAACAAATTAAAACTACCAAAAATTTTGATACATACAATTTATAAAGTAAATCGTTACAAGAACAATTTTGAAATAAACAAATCAAGATGACTAAATAGGTAAAACACATAATAAATAAGAAATGAACACATATATACACTTACATAATTAGAAAAAAATAAACACTATGAATAAAAATATATACATTATAAATTAAAATCAAAATAAAGAATATAATATAATAAACAAAACCGAAGATTGTTCGCGAATGACATTCCATTATTGTAAACCGTGGCGTCATATTCCAAGCACTTGTCAAGAAACTTACAGCTTCAATTCCGGACATCCATTCACCTTACAAACCTTGCATGTGTGTATATATAGACCAAACTATGGGCCACCACCAACAGCTATAACAGTGCCATTGTAGAAATTCTCTACCCCGCACAATTTTTTTTTCCAATGCCCCTCTGCATCTGGACACCCCTACCAGCTTTACTGGGTTCAGCTCAGTCCTGGAGATTTTCGGAGTCTCCTGAAGCCACCACACTCCGCTAGCTATCCCAACGGACCTCTTTACTGCAACAGTCCTTTTGTTCCTGCAACACTTTGTTGATCTTTGTTTCCTGTGACCAAGCCTCTTTTCACCGAGTACCCATACTCTACTACTGAGTGATGTAATGATGGAAGATAGATAAGTTAGATGTGTCCAACTTATTCCATTAACAGTCAACCTAAAAAACTTGCAAGTCGCTGAACATGCGGCCACGGAATTACAATTCATCTTTGTACATCAATTCAACAATCTAACAACTTGCAGGAAAACGTCTGCTTCCATTCAACATACAAATTCCAGCCAACTTCAGTATCAACAAATGGCGCAGGACGACCGATAAGGTTCTGAACGAAAATCACAACCACCGCCAACATGAACTCACTGGCAACGCACAATGTACCAGCCCTCCCCCCAACCGCAGTCTCCAACTAGCCAGCAAAACCTGAACCTAGAAAGCCGAGAACGCGAAATTCTAGTATTAACACTGAGTTTGTTATAGCAAGGTATGTATGCCGTGAGAGGGAAAAATGCGTAAATTGGCTTCGATATTTCATAGAACACCTGTGTTTCCCCGGAAACAGTTGGGTCTGCCACCGACTTGCAGATTTGAACATAAAACAGAAAAATTTGACCTCTGGATTGACCCTTGACCCTAGATGATCTCATTTTAATTTTTTTTTACATGGCTTGACTGATATCCAATATTATTTTCTCGTGAAGATTTCAGCTGAATTGGACAATCTTGAAAAAAAATCACATGACGTATTATCAAAATGATTATAAACATGCAAAAAGGTCAAAAGCAGAGCTCAACATGTTTTACATTGTAATACCTTGTACGAAGGTAATTGGTCATTGCGTACAAGGCCCAATTCCCATAAGAGCATATTTAACCATCTTTACCGCGCACATACAAATCGCACACAGACAAACACACACAGACCATACAAGTACAGTATCCCAGGTCCATCTGCAATCAAAGACAAAATACAGTATATAAGATTGCATTCAACTTACAACTGAACCAGCCATCACCAGTAGTGGAGCCTGATGATGAATGCTAGGTGCTCAAAATCTTCGTCTTTGAGGTGACGGGAAACGTTCCATGTTTCTCTCTATCCATATTTAAAATGTCTTCTCTAAATTTTGTCCTTATAGAAGGTAGCCCACATTTAGAGTTAATTAGTTACTTTTGATTTCAGCCCATGAAATGCATGCTATTCATCACCACATAGGGGAATCCTAAATGGATTGGTCCTACTTGCATTTAAGTGTTGCAATGATAAGAAAATACAAATAAACAGGAGATAATAAAAAAATATTGTAAAAATTATTAACCAAACCGTATACCACAAATATATTAATAATATAAATAAATCATTAAATACAAATCACTTAATTATACTAAACAAAATAAAGATGAACTAAATAAGTAAAATAAACAAAGTAATAACTACAAATACATTACAACTTAACAAACCAAAAAGTTTGAATAAATACAATATTAATGAACGTACATCGTTTAAACAATAAATTGAAATAACAAATTTAACGAGACGAAATAGGTAAAAACTAAATGTAATAAATAGAAATGAACACATAGTATAACATAACACTAATTAAAAAAATAACACTTATGATAAAAATATATACATTATAATTAAAATCCAAATAAAGAATATCATATAAAAACAAAAACCGAAAGAAGTGTTCGCGAATGAAATTACCGATTATTTAATAACCATGGGCTTCATTTCCAGGGAACGAGGCAATGGTCAAGACAAGAAGAGAGGGGGAAGGGGTGGGGGGAGGAAAAAGGGAAGAAGGGAAAAAGAGAAAAGGGGACTTGAGCAAGCAGTTGGTACAACTATCATGTGACAAAAGTACCGATGGGGGGGGTGCGACAGGGGCAGTAACTCAGACAACGCGTGCGGCGAAAAAAAAAAAGCGGTCTTGTCATGATGTGTATAGAGTAATCTCTACGACCAATAGCTAGGGCAGGCCATACATAAGCACCAGAGTGAAGGTATCACCACCAACAGCGATAACAGTGCCATTTGTAGACTTCTCTACCCATCACAGATTTTTTTCCAAGTGTCATCTGCATCTGGAACACCCTCCCAGCTTTACTGGGTTCAGCTCACTCACTGGAGATTTTTCGGAGTCGCCTGAAGCCACACACACTCCGCTAGCTAGCCACACGGGACCTTCTTTTGACTTGAACCAGTCTTTTGTTCTGCACACTTTGTTGATCTTGGTTCCTGTGACCAAGCACTTTTTACACCGCATTACAACAAGACTCTACCTTACTGAGTTATTCATGATTGGAAGATAGATAAGATTAGATGTGTCCAACTTATTCAGTAACAGTCAACCTAAAAAACTTGCAAGTTGCCTGAAAATGCAGCCACGGAATTACAATTCATCTTTTACATCAATTCAAACAATCTAAACCCTTGCAGGAAAACGTCTGTTTCAATTCAACATACAATTCCAGCCAACTTCAGTTATCAACAATGGCTCAGAGCGACCGGTAAGGTTCTGAACAGAAGCTTCACAACCACCGCCAACAGGAATCACTGTCAACTCCAATTTTACCAGCTTCCCCCCAACCAGTCCCCAACTAGTCAGCAAAACCTGAAACCTAGAAAGCCGGAACCGCGAAATTCTAGTATTACACTGATTTTTGTATAGCAAAAGGTAGGTATGCCGTTAGAGGGAAAAAATGCGAATTGGCCTTCATAGTTTCATATGAAAAAACCTGTGTTCCCCTGCCACATGTTGATCTGCCACAGCGACATTGCAGATTGGAACATAAACATGAAACATTTGACCTCTGGGTGACCTCTGACCTCTAGATGATCTCATTTTTAATTTTTTTTAGCATGCTTGACTGATATCCCAAGATTATTTTTCTCGTAAGTTTCAGTGAATTGACCAATCTAAAAAAAATCAAATGAGGCTTATTATCAAACTGATTATAAACCTGCACATAAGGTCAAAATGCAAGAAAGCTCAACATTTTTATCATTGTATATACCTTGTACGAAGTAATTGGTCATTTAGCGTATCAAGGGCACAAGTCCAATAAGAGCAGATTTAACACTTTTAACCGCGCACAACAAACGCACACAGACAAACACACACAGTACAAACATACAAGTACAGATATTCCCCGGGTCAATCTGCATCAGAAACAAAATACAAGTATATAAGATTGCAATTCAACTTACAACTGAACCATCCCATCACCAGTAGTGGACCTGATGATGACTGCGTAAGGTGCTCAAAATCATTCGTCTTTGGAGGTGGACGGTAAAACTTTCCATGTTCCCTTCTATCCATATTAAAATGTCTTCTGCTAAATTTTGTCCTGGTAAGAAGGTAGACACATTACAGATTATTAGGTACTTTTGATTTTGCAGCCCATGAATTCAGGCTTTCATTCCACCACAGATGGGAAATCCTAAGTGATTGGTCTACTTGCTTTAATTGGTGCCATACTGCCATCTCTACGATCTCTCACATGAGTAATATGCAGCATTTTTAATTTTCCTTTTGTGAAGGTCAAAAGAGAGATGTACCCAATAATCATAGATAATTATGTTCACTTTTCTGAGTTTTTGCACAACAAAGTGAACCTGTAAGCACTTTAGTCAAAAGTATAATGTTTCTTGCTGTAGTAAGACAGGTTCAATTTGGGATATGCCACCTTGAATCTTGAACATTAGAACTTGTACTTGGGGCAAATCACACATGCAGCTGAACATAATCGCCCTGGTATCCAATCAGCCCAATTTGGCAACTATTGATCAGTGTTGCACTTCGATTTTTTAAAATTATTTTTATTTTTATTTATTTTATATTTTCAAGACGGCAAATAAAATTTTTAATTAATCTGCTAAGAAATGTGACAATAAGCTTTTTTTGTACTTTGACAAAAAATCTGAAGTTTACACCCAAATCGAAGGTAACAGGGGCATAGCCAGGATGGTAATTTGACGGGAGGCGGAGCTGCAGTGTGCCCTCAATATGGTCCAAATTAGGCTGATTTTGTACGATTTTGTCAATTTGACGGGGGGCTAGTGCCCCCTGAGCCCCTACCTGGCTACGCCCAATGGTAATTGTGGCTCAAGGTTAGCTGAAGTACAAATACTACAAGATTTATAGATGAAAAAATGAAACAAACTGCAAAATGATGATAAAAAATAATAAAAAAATTGCCTGTATTTAAAGAGTTTCACTGGACACCAAAAATGCTTTGTAATGCCGTGGATTTGGACATGTGACCCAAGGAATAGACTCAGAGACTCCTGGAGTTTGAAGTGGCCTTTCATCTTTGTTTGCATACAGGTCCTCACTGTGATACAGAAAAATCCGGTACCCCTTCAAAAGTCAAATATGGACAGACAACACCACTGAGGCTTGCTTGACAAAAGGACAAGTGGGGTCTGAAAATTCAAATGCAGGGCAAATTCGTTGTGTGAGATCAAAGAATTTAATGTATAAATTGTGGAATTACATGTGAGGTGGGAAGCTGACAAACCAAACTTTTGCTTGGCCTATGCTCAAATTAAAATAGGTTTAGAACAATCTGTGTGAAGAGTGATTTTAATAATACTTACCATGCCCTGGTTACAGATCCAGCATTCCTAATATCCACAGAATCAAAACCATTCAAATTTAGGATTAAACCCATTCAATGCAGCACATGTCACAAATTATACTTGCAAGATTTTGACATAATGGTATACTGCATTTTTGTACTCACAAAAACACAAGCCATTAATAAACATAAATTCCTTCATATTAAAATGGCACACCCATGGCGGGGGTAAAAGCATTACACTCGCACTTTTGTAGGCCATAGTTTTCTACGATGTTGACATCATTTAGCTTGACCACAGTAAAAGAGGGTCATTACATAGGGGTCAAAATTCTGGTAGTGTGGTTCTAATCCTTGCATCGTATATACAGCAGGGGTACCTTTGGACTAGACAATAAACAAATTCAGGAAATGAGTGAAAGAATTATCTTCAATTAGGCTGAAATGAAATGTTACTCCTAACTTTGGTCTCATTCAACAAACAAAATTTTTGCTATCAGAAATTTTTAAATTATTTTTTTCACTAATAAACTGATAATAAATGTTAAAGTACCCAAAAATACAGCATCCTAGCAAACATGGGTCGTCCTTTCGTCATAGTTGGTGCATGCAGACAGACAGAAACATGAAACATTGACCAATTTCAGGGTTTACAATAGCGATGGGATTTGTTTTGGGGTTTTAGATATGATCATCCTGAACTACATGAATATAGTTTCAATAATAGCACAATTTTAGGAGTGCCGCACATTTAAAATGTGAGATTTTTGCAGAGTTGTATGGTAATTTGCCTAGGCCAAACTGGACCTGTGAATGTGTGCTCAAATTGTGTATTTGTCTTAAAGAAGGGATGTTGTAATTAGAATCAGGGATTATAGATTTTAAGTTAACGGCAGAGTACTGGAAACACCAAATATCCGTCCGTAAAATTATGAAATAGTGCCAAACCTCACAAAAATGACCCTCTAACTTCCTTTGAGAATACTGTGTGAATGGATGATGGCATAATGGATGAGCCTAGACATGTACATGGTTGTATTCCTGGCGATTTCATTTTGGAGGAGTTTCCAGCAGTCGTGGAATTAAGGTGCATTTCATGATTCCAGCACTTTCTGTTTTCTTCATGGTTCATAGATAGTCCTTGAGAAAAAGCTTTTTCACAAAATTTGAGTTTGATCCGAGGTAGTGGCAGTTTTGTTGTTATGAGGGAAATGTTTGCCACAGTCCCATAGGCCAAAATATAAAAATTTATTACAGATACGGACCAAATTTCTACGTAGATTTGGTCACATGGATTCTAAGGATAACGTTTCAGATGATATTATAAAAATCCCAATTTTCGAGGTAAATCGGGGGGACGAGATTGTGGATCACGAATGCCCCTTTTTTAATATCAGGATAATTATTTAATTAAAAAAAATCCTTCTTTGTGAAACAGAGAATTGAGCTTACCATCCACAGCTACAGTTTACTAGCATAATTGAGGTAACTGTGCATAAAAATCTTCAAGTTTAAAAATTGAGGCCCTCTTAAAAAAATGGAGATATGAAATTCTAATTTCCACAACTAATTGGTGCAAGAGGACATGCAGTTGCTGCATGGCAAGGATGAGCACCTGCAGAGGCACTAAAATGGTACCAGCTTTAAATTGGGTGGCCCGTCATCCAAAAATAGCAGCAGTCAGACTGAGCATGAAAAGTAAGGTTTTTATGTGTTAAAGAAATAGGATTTTTATGGGATCACATGACCTATTGAGGGTGAAATTTCCCCAAAACTGGTGCATTGTGGGCTGACCAAAAAACACCTCTGTGCAGCAGTGGTTATGACGACAAACTTACGTGAACCCAAAACACCCTTTAGCATCAAAATAATATTTGCGGCATAACACATCCAAGAGTTTGTCCACTACACAAAATGCAGATTTATTCTTATAAGCGAGGGCCAAATCCAAAGATCATGCTAGTTTTGAGTTACCTGCACTAAGATCACTAACAAACTAAGCACACTGATTTTTGGTAGTTGTATGAGAATACAACAAAATAATCCAGAGGTGTGCTAATTTAAATTTTGTGGCGCGTCACCTCGAAATACAAGATAGGCGGCCAAAAAATGGCTGCCGTTTAGGCTAACGACAGTAGTATTTGAGGGTAGAGTGTCCTATGTGAGCCTCCAATCACTTGTTTTGGTGTCATATGAAGTAATTAAATGATCTTACATGATGATACCCACTTTTGTGGGTTTCGTTGTTTCTACACACCGTTTTGGGCCAAAAAAGGCATATTTGTGCCATTTTTTTTCAAAAAAATGATTGCGGACTGAAATAAGTTTTCCCCATATATCAAAATTTGTTCTTCATAATTGGATCAAACTTCTCAGGGAATTTGACCCTCATTAATATGCAATTTGTTGAAAAAGCACAGGAAAAAAATAGCAATTTTTTTAACTTGGAAAGTTATAGGTTAAGAAGGATTGGGGTCTTAATCACAAAACACGCACATTTGTGCACAGGGAAGAAAACAACCTTACTCTCTTTAAACAAAATGTTGGTCAATACCATGTAAACTGCTATTGAAAATTTCTGATCACCTAATTTAAAAGTTTTGTTTGGATTTCAGTTGGCTGCAAATGGCCTTGCGGATTCAACTTTTTTTGACGGTACCCTCTAAATCCAAGATGGCGGCCAAAAATGGCCGCTGACGTTGACAAAACAAGTTTTTAAGAATAACGGGTGAAGAAAGCCTCCAATCAGCATGTGATTGGTGCATTTTAAAGCAAATAGAATGTTTACAGGATTTATACCAGCTTGATGGAGTTTAAGGTAGTTTAAGTGGTTTTAAAAGTGGTATATTGCAGCAAAAATGTGCGTTTTTGACATTTTTACCAAAAAGAGAGATCAAGAAAGAGGGACATTTGTCTACATCAATGAAAATTCTTATTTAATGAATTACTTATTACTTTGTAGGGGACTCTGTCCCTAAAATATGCACACTGTGACAAGGCCAGCTTTACAACATATCTGCTAAAAAAGTTTATTAGTGACAAAGTAAAAATGGTCACATCAATATAAATGCTATATGACAGGTTTTGATCACTAAACTATAAAAATGTTGATTTCAGTTGCTGCAAATGACCTTATATTCAATTTTTTTGGGTTACCTCTAAATCCAAGATTGCTGCCAATAAGGCCACCAAAATGGCCGCTGTTTTGACACAAATTACATTTTAAGGATAATATTGAAGAAAAACTCATGTGGTTATGTCATTTTACAGCAAATCAAATTTTCTACTGGTTGTGTTTCATTTTTAAACCGTAAATATTTTACATAGCTCTTATTTTTAGAAACCGTTACTTAAGGCAACTGTGTGTAGCATAGTGTTTAACGCGCAAGTTGTCCATTTCAAAAATGCAATTTGGCCAGAAAGTGTGATTAAAACTTATTGAAGTTGGTAACATGGTTGGCCCATACTTATGCAATAGGATACACACGATGACACCAGTCATTTTGTCCTTTGTCGCAGCTAGTGTATTGTTTTCCAACTATAGCAAAGAATACTTTACAGCATAAATATCTGAATAATAGGTGGTTCTTGCACTCCTTTAGAGAAGTGCAAATCCCTGACATTTCATTCCATTTTCTTGCACCCAATTAGTAGGAAGTGCAATCGGCATTGCAGCGACCCCAAAAAACCCGGGGGGGGGCACTCCATCATGGAAGTCACCAATGAAACTTAGAAAATTCACCCAAGCCCTTTTGTTAATAACCACTGTCATCCAAAGACCCCTATTTGGGTGAAATTTTGCAAATTTTTTTGAAAAGACTATTTAAGGAAAAATTTTATGCAAAAAAATCACCCACAAAAAGGACCCCATTTTTTGGAAAATTTTGCGAAATCGTCACTCAGACAACACCTTATTTTTAAGCGGATTTGTCGGTATGTCGCCAAGCCCCCCAACGACCATTATTTTTTTCAGTCCTGTCACCGAATGCCCCTGGGAGTGGAAGCGCAAGCCTTACACCAACACAATTTCATATGTGCGTGCCCCCCACCCCAGGGGTTTTCC
>JAMKCH010035450.1:0-14500 GCA_023653785.1 Ophioderma brevispina
GTGCCAGACAGCTTTTAGAGGATGTTTTACCACCTCTACAAGGCCATTAGAAAACAACCAGGGGCTGAGTACAGAAAAATACCTTTTACCCCATCAATTTGGCCATTGTCTTGACCATTTTTCATGCGTTTTTCAGCTAATAGGTCCATTCCATGGCACGGATCGCTCTGAAGTCCTGACAAATATTGTTTTTGAAATGAATATCTCAAATTTGGGGATAGGTATTGAATTTATTTTTTTTTTTTTACAATAATTATCTACCCTTCCTGAAATTCTTTTTCTGCAAAAAATAAAAATATGAAATAAATGAAGAATTTTCACTTGAATTAACACTTGTAGTACCGTCATTGAACGATCTTGACCCGCAATCCCGTCCAAAAAGTATTGGTGAACAACCCGTGGTAATTTTTCTAATGCAATGAAGGCCATAAATGGGGCCAAGAGTCGCACTGAAATACTAACTTTTATTGCGAAGCTTGAAAAACCCTAACACTTTACCCCTCCCCTTCCCCACCAATCAAAGTTGGATGGTCATAAGAGAGGCGCATGGAAAAAATACAGTTTTTCATCAAACCTTGATCAGGGGGAGAGGGGGATCATTTATATAATAGGACATTAAAAGTGTTCCAACAATTTTGGCCAAGATTGGCCAGAACACAACATTTTAACACCAAATTGTCTCCTCATGTGCTATGAACCGATTTTTAAGACTTTGCCTTTGAAAAGTCGGCCATTTTGGAAAATGGTGGCCTAAGCAAATAGCCATGACTATCATTATTCATCGGATACTTTTGGAAATAGTTTAAATTGAACTCCTTGACCCAGAAAACATACTTTGTAATTAATTTAAACAACCAAAATTGTCCTAACTCATGTGCTAGACAACGAATTTTTTAAATTTAAGGAATTGCCTTTGAAGTTTTGGGCCATTTTGGAAATGGCGGCCTAACCAAATCAGCAATGACTACATTATTCATCGGATTACTTTTGCAAATAGTTTAATTGAACTCCTTGATCCAGAAAACATACATTTTAACACGCAAAAATTTATATTCTTATGTGCCATAATAACGATTTTTAAAGGAATTTGGCCTTTGAAAAGTCGGCCATTTTGGAAATGGCGGCCTAACAAATAGCGTTACTATATATTTCCATCGGATACTTTGGGAATAGTTAAGTGAACTCCTTGACACCCCAGAAACATACATTTTAACACCAAAATTTCTTCACATGTGCTATAATATGAATTTTTAAGGACTTTTGCTTTTGAAAAGTTCGGCCATTTTGGAAAATGGTGCCGTATGCAAATTGCCAACACTTTTTAATTTTGTCATCATCGTTCATGACTACATACCCCAATGGTCGATTTTAGCTATGATACCCATGTATTATTTCCGGTTCCGGTCCCCTGGTTGTTCAAAATCTAATTTTCACCCCATCTGCAGCACTAAGTAGGGTGAATCCCCTACTGTCCCAATATTGATGGGGTTTGTGTTTGGGTTTTTTTAACCTGGAGGAGCAATATAAACTAGATCTTGACCAGATCTGAAACACAGTCGAGAGTACTCTCGGACGGACGCGAGCTTGTTGACGTACATTTTTTAGTGAAAATCAGTCTTGGACACTGTGACCCCAAATGACCTTTGATCAAAATTTCAGTAATTTTTTAGGGGATGCCAAACTACACCACATACATTAGTCACGTGACCAATTATGTAATCTGTAGAGTAGTGATTGAAGTGTAACATAATTTGAAGTCTTTTGACCTTTGACCACCTAAACCATGGGTCAGTGATAAGCTCATATTGCTTTTAATTGTCCCGCTTCATCACGTTTTATAATAGTGGATCGAAGCCAGACGCAATCTGAATTAGCCTCGTTGGTACCAACCTGGGGGGGGGCAAAGAGGCATTTTCATACCAGGGTTCCCTCATAACTATGGACATACTCGTAATGTTAATGGAATGGCCATTTCTGTAGGGTAGCTTAAGGGTAGTGTCAACCTTGAGGTTTCCCGAGTATCTATTTTGGCTTGTCACTTTTGGTGCAAATATTTGATTATTGATAACAGTATACATTTCTCGAAAGAAAATTGACGATGAACCCGATGATGGCATCAGCTTACTTACAACTTTCCGTATTTTGAGAAAAATACCAAAAAGACATGATTTTGCCCCAAATTTTGCAGACAGCATAACAAATAACTAATTTAATTTCAGATTTCTTATAGATTTTTTAGAAACAAGACACAAGGTCTAGGGACGTTTTTTCTTTTTTAAAAATAGCGCTTAATCCTTTTCGAAATATAAAAAAATATCAAAACGCATGATTTTTACCCCTTTTCGTTTCCAAATTTGAAGTATATATTGGGGAATATCTTTAAGTTCTAAATCGGAAAATGGAAAATTGAAGAAACCGTCCCTAGAGAGGACTGATTGCTATCGTATGAAAGTTAATAAACCTTACCTTTTTAAACTTCGGTATCTTTGGAAGTTATCTTGTTTGAAAATTTGCCGAATTTTGCGAAAATTGAACATTGAGAAAATCCGTGTTGTAGTAAAAAGTGACTTTTCAACGCAATCTGTCAAGCTTCTCTTCTCAAATAATCTTAGCTTTTTACCAACTTCAAAATTGAGTAATGTTGTGTCAAGTTGGGAAAACAAATTTTTTTGCAAATACACTCTTATGCACTATTGAATCAAAACCTCTTTGTCTTCACTCCAAAATCAGAAGAAATGAAATTTCATCTCTGGTCTAAATTAAGCGCTGTTGTTTCCATTTTCAATATTATTTTTCGTTTTTTCATATGCTTTTTCGCGCAAAAGTACATTAAAAACACGCGCACCCGCTTCATTACGCAGCAAAAAGCACCCACACGCGAACGCAGATGCTGCGCCTTGCCCTGACGGCGTGTAATGTTGCTTAAATTCCCGCCGTTAAGACCATGGGGTTTTTGTGACTTTAAACGGTCAAATAGCTGTTTTAAATCGCAAAAAATACAACTCAGGATTGTCTACATTGGATAACCTTTGTTGGTACGATGGAACACAGATTGATGTTAAAATGGTGCAAAATAAAATTTTCAGCAATTTCGTTAAAACAAAAGCACTATAGGGTTGACACTACCCTTAAGCGAGCTAGGGGCTCGCAAAGTTTATTACAGGGTCAAAATGGAAAGTGGTCCCATGTTGTGAATTGCATACCAAAATGTCGTATGATCGCAAGATTTTTTAAAAAAAAAAAAAAAAAAAAAAAAAAAAAAAAATTGGGGTTAACAACAAAAAAAAATAAGTTTGGCTATCTCTGACTTACCCTCATGGATTTATAGCTGAAAACCGTTATTGTTAGGTCAGGTTAAATTTACTTCTTACAGGGGTCAATACTAAAAAAAAACGCTTTAATTTTCGGTGGAAATGGTCTCATATTTTGTAATGTAATCACAAGTAAAATAGGTATGGTTGGACAATGTACAAATGTATAGGTACCAGTTACACCCCAAATTAACCCCAGCCCCTATATAGGGGTATAGGGGTAGTACTAAGAGTTGCGTAACTTGTTAATTTAATTTCACATTGCAGACGGTCCAACTATTCCGTATTTAAGTTGTAATAACAGTATAAACAATATGAGACATTCCCCTGAAATTGTAGCGTTTTTATATTTGACCCCTGTATAAAGCTAAATTACCTTTGACCTACAATAAATGTTTTTCAGCTTATAACTCCTTAAGGGCAAGTCAAGAGATAGCCCAAACTAGAACCTTGTTTTTTTCCTTGTGATAACGTAACATTTTGGTATGCAATCTCAACAACTGGACCCTTTTCAATTTTGACCCCTGTATACTCTTTTGCGACCCCCTATATCGCTTAAGCTACCCCTTCAGGATGGGCATCATACATTTTCGTGTAGGTATAGTATAAGGTAGCCCTGGTATAAGCCTCTTGCCCCCCCCCCCCCCCAGGTGTACCCGACCAACATGCCGGCTCACCCACTTAAGATGCGGCTAAGCAGATTTGTTTTACCTTATTTTAAATTTTACACACAGTAAATACTGTTTTGACCTCTGTTGACCCCATCATTGACCTCTTGACACATAACCTTTTGTAAAGGGGCGCAGACTAATTCAATGCAGACTCACAGGCACATCAGGTTGCTCAATCTGTAGGAGTAGTGATTTGAAGTGTAACGTAATTTGAAGTATTTTGACCTTTGCCCCCTTAACCAGGTGTCATATGAACAAAGTCACATTGACTTTTTGTAGTGTTTATTCAAGTCCTACAGATGACAGCATTATTTGAGATTTGAGCTCATTCTAGATTTTTTGCATGGTTAACGTTGTTGACCCTGTGACCCCATCGTGACCTTTAACACCAATTGGTCATGTCAAAAGTTTTCTGTGATGTTACTGTCCTTGGACTCAGTTTTGGTCATAGGGGATGTTCCATGTCTTAGATATTAGCATGTTGACTGAAAGAAAGAAAAGAAACTAGACTTATGCTCTTTGCAAGAGCCGAAAGTTAGGCGGGGAAGAATCACAGATGACCCCAAGATTGACCTCTCTAGCCGTTCTTTTGTAAATTCTCAGTCATTAATGCTAAGTCACACAATCAATGTTGCATCTGTAAGATGGTGATCTTGAATGTAACATAATTTGAAGTATTTTGACCTTTGAAGAACCCCCTAAACCATGGGTCAAGTCAATAGAGTCATAATTGACTTATTTGACCTCTCATCAAGTCCTATGAGATGCTAAACAGATTTGCTATTTGAACCTAATTTTAAATTTAACAAAGTAAATATGTTTGAAACCCCTGGTGACATCAGATACCCCATATTGACCTCGTTGACCCATACTTTTGTAAAGGGCTCAAGCTGATTCATATGCGTACTCACACGATCAGGGTTCTTAATCGCACCACTCATCGCCATAATCCACCATCCGCGATCTATCTACCCCTCATCCCTCATCGCCTGTTTCCTTGACATTATGTAGTGATTTAAGTTTAATGTAATTTGAAGTATTGTGACCCCTAAAACCCATGGTCAAGTGGGCATAAATTCATGATTGATTTTTATTGACCGCTCATCAAGTCCTAAAGATGGTCTGAAAACGTTTTTCTTTCTATTTGACCTGATTTTAATTTTACACACAGTACTATTTTTTGACCTCTGTGACACCAGATGACCCCATATGCCCTTTACCATAACATTTTTTTAGGGCTCAAGCTAATTAATATGCATAACTCACGATCAGGTTGCTTAATCCTGTTGGAGTATTAGTGATTTGGATTGTAACGTAATTTGAAGTATTTTGACCGTGACCCCTAAACCTGGGTCAGTGATGAAGTCATGATTGACTTTTATTGACCTCTCATCAAGCCTATGGATTGATAAACAGTTTTCTATTGACCCCACTGGTTTTTAAATTTACACACAGTGAATAACTTGACCCCCTGTGACCCCTACCTGACCTTTGACCCGTTCCACACACCATGCTTGTGACCAATTGTGGTTTAAATCCGTTCAAGTATGTGGAAGAAGGCAATTGTACAGTGTCAGAAAGAAGAAAGAAACGTACGAAACAAAGAAGTTAGGTGATACCGCCTGAACTTAGAAACCGTACAAGAAAACCCGTCGGTTCCTCAACTGTGTCATTCTGCAATGTCCTCTTTAATAGGAAATGCATTGTTACAAATCAGTGTATTACATCTATTGCCACAACAGTTGAAATCTTTTCAAAAATAGGTAAATGTTACGAAAACTGTAGGTATTTAGGACATCCTCAACTTATATTTTGCAAAATGAAACAAAACAATGCTCACATACCACACCCATTGATTCACACACATTCAGGACAGAATAAAGTTTAACCAGTGAGTGAATAAGCCATAATCATCTTTGTTATCAAAACACAAGAAAGAAGGTCAAGCAGCTCATGACTTTTTCCTTAAAAAAACAAAAATATATCCTTTTATTATCAAGAAATTATGCACCAACACCACAGCTGTAAAAATATGGAGCATGCATATATATACATAAACACGTAAAACGCAAGCTTTAAAAGCACATGGGCTAAAAATACAATTGATAAACTATTAATACTATAAACATAATTCCTCATTCTTGCATACATTCCCAATTCTGACAGACCCGACATGATTTGTGACCCAACTATCCTTAGACCCTACTCTCCCTAACCTACACTTAAAATGACTAAGATTCATCCAAATTGGTGATCCTCTTTAGATGGACTTAAAAATTTTCACATTCATGATCAACATACCTCAAAAGCTCGGATGGCATGGTCAACAACAAGCGTTACCAGCCTTAGTTGCATGTGGACTTTGTGTCTGTCAGTTTGGGTCCATTTGCAATCAATCAATTTCCTCTTTTTAACAATTTAATAAATCTTTTAGCTATGAAAATAAGCAGACCATATAACATGGAACTTGCAACAAATCCTCCGTCAGCCAACCTTCTATCTCTCCAAAATGGAAGAGTGAACACCTTTCTGAAACATTTGCCAGAAAATCTTACTACAATTGACAAACCAGAAAATTTGAGAGCCTCATGCACGATAGGGATGTGCAGCAAAGGGAAATCTGCGATACAATTTCTTTTTGCCATAATTAAGGCAGTGGTCACAATATGAGGCTTATTGTTAATTACCTACCAATGTGTTGAGCTATATTTTGCAAAATGACATGGACTCACTGCATCAATTTGGATTATGGCACTTTACTCTGACGTTTCACGTTGATGTATGATGGGATCAGTATTTAAACTTAAGGTTCACCTAGGGGAGTTTCCGTAACCTTAACAAATAAGCCTGTGCTGTATTCCGTGAAGGGTTTCCGAATTCATAGGTGTCAGAAAAAGTGTGTCCAATTCGTCAGGTTAGGCAACTCCTGTCACGGTCGTTTCATTTTGCAAATCAGCAGACACCAATATCTAGATTTTTTCGCTGCTTAATTTTTGTTGTAAGATGTCTTGTGCTTAAATTATATCGGATTTTTACGTGATATCTAATTTTAAAAAAAATATTCCCAAAACAAAACACCAAATTGCGGTCTGACGGGACATAGAAAGGTTTTAAAATTAATCCACACCTTAAGGCACATGTGGCAACCTACTGGAGGTTTGTAAATCAGAAATCCCACCCAACAAAACCGATTTATTGGGGGTGTGATAGTGGTATAAATACATCTTTGATTGCTTAGTGTCGAATAACTAAATATTAGCACCATTGTTAAAAAAAAATTCTACATGATGCAGATTTGTGTGGAACACCCCATGAAAAAAATTATATTAAAAGTTTTTTTTTTAAATGAGTATTTTTTAAATCTATTTTAGAATGCTGTCAAAATGTGATCTTTATTCTTAATCAAGTTTATTTCCACATCCCAACAATCAAACCATTTACATTGACCTTATGGGCAACAGTGAATTTTGTTCTGCCTTTGACTTCAACTTACCAAATCCTATCCAATTTTATTATGAAATGGTAACCACTACCACTCCACCCCTAAGTCTCGGGCAAGGTTTCCCACCTGGGGGTGCGACCCAAAAGGGGTCCGTGGACCCTTTAAAAGGGGGGTTGCGAAGTTAATTTACATAAACATGAAAGTACTTGTCCAAAAAGCAGGAACAGAATTGGAATATAATATAATTTAAAAATGTCAAGCAAGCCAAACTGATTTTGCAGTGTTTTGATTAATCCATTGAATTTGTATTTGTCAGTACAATGTTCCGAGCGCTTCCGCGCAATCATTCTTTAAGTGTCACAGAACGTTTCAAGACCAATTCACTCGACTATAATGAAATTAGTATGTCCAGTAAGCCAAACTGATTGCAGTGGTGAAATCATTGAATTTGTATGTGTAAAATTTCTGCGCACAACATCAGTATATATCTCACTTACAGACTGTTCAAAGACCAAATATGAACATGATTGTAATGAAATTAGTGGTATTTTTGCACACTTCGTGTGCAATTGTTTAGGAAGGATAGCACCATGCCCTTGAATGCCACAAACCGGAATTTTTAAGGATTGCCCTTGCTTCCCTGTCATCATAAGATTCAGAGCTTCCGTAGAATATAGGCGACCTTGTTTTTTTTTCTTTTTGAGAATATATTATTTGCGAAATGGGGTCACGCGCAACTAGTGTCCACCAAATGGGTCTTTTTACAAAAAGGTGGTAAACCCTGGTCTAGTCCTTGAGGTATGGAGGTTTAGTCACCACCCAGGGTCACCACACACACATGTGTGTACTTGTCTTAGTGAAACTGGAATCTTTTAAAGTACATGTCTTATTACATGGCTCTAATGTACCAAGTTAAATCCAATCAAGGGGGAAGTGTACTACTATAAAATTTGAATATTGTACGCGCAACAGATCCACATAAACATGCTCCAGGCGCTGTGCAGCAGCACATAAGAGGAACCATGATAATGGAATCAGATTTAGGCCAAGAAGTCTTATTTTAGATGCAGGAGGAAACCGAGGACCCGGAGAAAACACCTGCGGGGACGAGTGCGATCGAAAAAACCATTCACATAACGCCCGCGATAATGAAGTCTCCTGCCGGATGAACCTAGACCCTCAGTGAACCCGTGTAGTATCCCCCCCACAAAATTTTGTTTCTTACCAGGTTGTTCTCAAAATTATGCCAGAAGGCGCTTTGCCCCCCTGCTTGTTTTTTATGGCTGCTTGCTCATTTCTAATGCCAAACGTTTGTTTCCCCCATGACTGTCTTTGTCTTGTAAGGACATTTTAATCTACATTAATGAAATGGCAACACTTACGACAACTTATGCACTTTTCATTACAGTTGGGAACGTACCACAAGGCGCAGGTTACACAACGAAAAGCGGTGTTGAACTTCATTCTACTCAGAGTACATTAAGAATTTCTCTATGTACAAGAGTTTGTTAGGTGTCCATAATGAAGGTGTAAAAACAGAAAATCGTTGGAGAGAAAAACAATGTTTTTTTAGAGAATCTTAGATAACTGACATCCCTGAAATATGAATATATATAAGGATTCACACCAGTAAATACCTTGAGAAACAGGTAAGGTCCCACCCCACTGCAAATGAGGTGTTTTTTTTTTGGTGACCCTCGCCTACGTATACCCTTAAAACCTGGAGAATGGCGAGATCTGGGTGCAAATCATGGTGCTATCAATATTAGGATAAAATCGTAGAGATATCAAAAAAAAGGTGCATTGATATGTTATTTTGATCCGACACACCAATTTTAACCGTATGCTTACAAGGGACACCTGACTGAAAAAGTTCTCTGACCTCCATGATCACGATGATTGTAGTCTTGGCAGTCCAGTCGCTTGCAAATTTTGGGGATAACTAACCCTAATTTCATGATTGAATTGGTAGGAGATTGATCTTCAAGCAGAATGTTGCTTTAAGGTCTGAATGTTTCATTGAGGAGAAAATGATTTTCATCTCGCCCATTTTGTACCAGGAACGCAGGAGCAGCATTTGGTGGTGTGAAACCATAACATTCCTTTACCTGAACATGTTCAATATTACAACATATACCACTAGCAGTGTAAAATAAATCAAGTTTCCCTAATTTAAGGCGGGTGACCCCAATCGATACCTTGTCCCTCCACTTTACTCCAAAAATGAGATTTTGGTATCAAAAGAAACTTAATATTTTTCTCATTACCCCAGTGAAAATTAAGGACCAGGAATTGTTCCTTTGATGTTTATGAACAAAATGTCTCCTCAATGGTGGTGGGCGATTGAGACCACATGTTTAACACCCACTGTGCTAGGGGTCAATTTAATACTACTCAAACAGCTGGAGAGAGTTAACTCAAAATCTGTAATCAGATGTTTTAGGTAATACACTTCCAATTGAGGAGAACAGGCCTTGATGGAGAATAAATCAAATGAAAATTGGAACCAGGAGAGGGCGGCCAAGAAATTGGTTACACACATAAAAGCGAAATCCTGACGAAAACTTTCTGATTTTTATATGTTCAAGAATATTTTCTTATTCCAAACGCAACCGTTGGAGTTGAAGAATCAACTCCACTGGAAGGTTATTTTTGAATTGTTTGTATGAATAACAAACGAGGACAAGGTCGTACATGGGTCATGGGAACCCCGACCTCATCAAAGCCCCAAATTGGTTGTAGTTTGACACTCAGTTTGCTGTAATGTCTTTGACATTTTTGCGAGTTGCTATAATGAATGAGGCTTGGCTCCCAAACCGCCTGATTGGAACATGATTGGTGTCCCCACTTTTACGTAGCCCATTCATTTCCTGAGGTGAACATGACAACTTCTATTACAAACACAATATTTTAACAACCACTTTCTCGGTTATTAGAACCCTTTAGAATGGGAATTATCTTGTTTCATTATAATAATCCTAAGCAATAAAACACACATTTTTTTGAAGAGCGCCCCATTTTAAAAATTTGAGATTTTTGCGACTGTGTTGGATTGTCCTAGTAAACTATACCTTCGAGTGGCAATGCTCAAAAATGCGTATTTGTCATAAAAGAAGCTATTTTTGTAGTTAGAATGGGATCCCTGATTGTCATTTAATGGCGGAGCTGGAAACGCCAAATTAATGTTCATCCCCACCTCGCAAATGATCTCTACCTGAACCGACTGAACAACTAATGGAAGAACGTAAACATACATGGGCACAATTTCCCGTCTATTTCCCAGCAGCCGTTGAATTATTATAAGGAGATCTCCGATATTAATTATTCCAATTAGAATTCCTTCTTTGCGATACAGAGTTTTGAGCCTACCATTCACAGGTATGTTTACTCTCATTACCCATGCAATTGTGCCAAAATCTCAAAATATCCAGATTTGGGCAAACTCTTAAAAAAAAAGTGCTGTTATGGCGGTAAATAAGTGTGTATTACATTTGCATTTAAGACACTGTTTGCAGTGTGTTTTTATGTACAGGCACTATCAGTGATTCCACAAGACATGAACAGATTTAAATTTGGTTGAAAATAACTGGTATGAAAAGTCACGACAAACAAAAAAAAATTGGTACAAGGAAGAAAATACCAGTACCAAACAAATGTGAAACCCTATTCAATGTTAGCATGGTGTGTATGTATGTATATTTAGGCCAATTTTTACTAAAATGTCGAATTTTATCCTTAGTAGGGCCCTTTGGATTTTATCACCCTCTTACAAGGATTTTTTTTATGATTTTCGGATATAGCGAATCAACTGATTGCACCTTCAATAACATTTTGCCTTCAGCTTTGCATTTTTCTACATTTTGACATTTCTACAAAAAGTCCTCTAACTGGAAAAGAGCTTCGGTGATTGCTGATGATTTTGTTATCATATTATAATTAAGGGGCATTTCGTGAACCACGGCCTTATCCCCCCGACTTAACCCCAAAAAGTTGAGTTTTTATATCACCTGAAATCCCGTTAACCTTAGTAATACACGTGTACCCAATTTCTTGGCAAATTTGGTCGCATCTGGAGAAAATCTGCAAATTTGTATCTTCTGTCCGTAACAACAGAAATACAGCTTTGCGCATACGTCAAGCAAGATCGGTATCCCGTGAAATTTTGGGAATAGCTTTTCTCACGATTCTAGCGAACCATATATACAACAGAAGAATCCAGATCACAAATGCCCTTTTAAGCATTATGATTGATCTTTAAAGGCACAGCTGACATAAAAGTAGTCATCAGATTATGTGGTTTTCTAGGGTTGCAAAGGGGTGGAAAGTTTTCCGGGAATTTTGGAAACTGGCCCCGAACCTTTCCGGGAATTTTGAAGGGCCTGGGAATATTGGGAATTTTTTGGAATTTGCAATTTGACATTTTAAGTTTTAAACATTTAAAATTTTGTCCCCGGGAAAAAAAAATAAACCCATGTTTGTTTATCCTCTCTTTCAATTGTTTACTGTGCTAATATGACATATTGCCATAGGCCAATTATAAAGGCTTTATGTCAGATTTTTATCAGAAACAAAGATATCTAGTCGGGCACATGATAGAAATCTAGCCAAAATCGTTGAAGGCATTCCCAAGTTCACTACCACAAAAAGTGTCTTGTTTTGTTGCAATCTACTGACTGTATCATTACAAGATATTACATTCCAAAATAACAAGGAATATGCACAAATTAGAAAAGTGTAATAGCCTGCTTGTAAAATATTAATGGCACTTTTTTTCTTGAATTGAGCGATGTTTCATGGCCCTTTAACAGTAATGCAACTTTTGTCAACCTGGGGTCAGTTTTTCAACTTAGTGTCAAGCTTTGTTAGTTGTTTCTAATGGTGTGTAACTATAAATTTTAAGGAAAGATAGAAAGCACACCTGAATCTTTTCAATCCTCTTTATTCTTTTATTTAATCAAGAGTTTGAATTGAGCATTTTTGTAAAAATGTCAAATAGTTTTTTAATGGAAATCTAGAATTATTGCCAAAAGAAATTAGACTTGTCCTTCATCCATAAATGAAAGGATGCACCTTCAGCAATACCAGCTGAATAAAGACATTGACACTTGAATTTTGACAATTTCTTGACATTTTTTGCTTCGATTTTATCCTCAAAACAGGTTCTTGACATACAAAAAGTTTTATTTATAAAATCAAAAAAGTACAGGTCATAAGTGATTTTTCATCCATGACTTTTTTAGGTTGTAGGCTGGAGAACATTTGTACCGAATGCAAGCACATCTCAACCACTGAGTTAGCAGATAATTAGCTTTAGGCCAAAGTGTTGGAAGTGACATGTGAACGGAATTTCGACTTCAAATCCATCTTTTGACCTTATTAAAAACAAAACTGATTTTAAGCTTCTATAAGATGAAACACTACTAACTTCCCCTAGTGAATGCTTTGTTTCATCTCATGCCTTCCTATATTCCAAAGCTGTTAGATTTGCATGGTCACTTGATTGAAGCTTGCGTTGTACGTGACAAATTGGGAAAATGTGAACTGGGCAATTTTTTTTGGAAAATTGACTAAAACTGATCACACCTTAACGCAAGTAGTTGGTATTTCACAAACCCATGGAACAACTAGAACATACTATAAATTTAAAGTTACAGACCTCCTCGTTTTTGAGATTATGCAACTCGAGGTGTTGGACGTGACCAAATGTGTTTGGACTTGACCAAAATGTGTTGGACGTGACTGATGTGAATGAAATTCTGTTGATGGAGCCAATTCATTTTACAGTGTTGAAACTTTTGAATTACCACTATTAGAGTGAAATCACTCTCTGAGAGTAAGTAACACAAATATAGAACTTACTTCATAAATACAAACAGGTCTTCCTGCAAAGTGTTACGTTACAAAATTGTGAACGGAAATTGCGGACAATTTCGAATAACCATATCTGAATTATTCAAGGACGCAAGTCCATATAATTTTGTGTGGCCTTTATCATGAGGGATTGTTTTTGTAAATGATACAATTAAAATGCACAGATATCCACCACAGGAGTGTCGTTAATTGAAGAAAATGGTATTCAATGTGAACGGAAAATGTCACGTCCAACATCCATTTTGATTGCTCCATATAAGTTTTTGAGACACTCTGCTGCACCTTATTTTCACATGGAATAAGTGTCACTAGTTGGCTAAAAGAACTCAAAGTAAAAAATGACAGGTTCTACATAGCTAATATGGCGCTGAAACAAAAGGGCAGGTATTTTGGTTGCGCAAGATAAGTCAAATTTTACATTTTGTGGGCTGTTCCTGAGAACACGCAAAATAAGTTGGTTTAGTTATGGGAGGTAGGTCTAGCAGAGATCTAAGTACACAACAACACAAAAAGGGACTCTGTATCACTCCTGTAAAAAATCCTATAGGTTTTAAGTCGAAAATTCAAAAAGTGGCATTTATGTGAAACGGGCCTCATGTCATTGTTTTATAGATCGCAGACCCTAATCAACCAAAAAAAGGGCTACAGATATTAAAAAAATGTGTACATTTGGTTTCCAAAAGGGCATAACCAGGCCTATGCAAATGGGGGAAGTGGGATGCCGAGGCATTTTCTGAGGAGGCGAATTTGGGTCCTTCTCCATAGAAACGCTACAAAAAAGTCAGTTCATTTTTGGGGCTGGTGGGGGAGGGGAGCACCTTGCTAACACCCCCCCCCCCCCCATTACACCACTGTTTCCAAAAAAAGCAGTTGAATTGGCTAATTCACTGAAAATTTCATGCTGTTACAGGAACGATTCAAACCACAATTTTCTTTTGAAGAGAAGTTCTCACTAAATCTAAGGTTAAATCAACAGGTGGTTACAGGATACAAAAATACTAGGACCAGTGATCTAGTGATAATAGAAAATAAAACTGGAACAAACATGTAAGGTTTTTGTAAAGAGTTGGTGGTTATTTCATTTTGTCTCAGGTTTAAAACCATGCTTGTTTATGATACTATGTTCTACTGTCGAGCATTTCAGTTGCTACAGAGCATTATCCTAATCTAACAAAAAGACATTTACAGATAGGCTCAATTTCAAA